>JAAEAF010006785.1:0-60647 GCA_011037195.1 Triatoma infestans
AGCTGGAAAGCATCAGAGATATTTTCCGTGATAGCCTGCTTCATTTTGTGGTCATCGACCATTTTTGGGCGTTCGCCCATCTTCAGGATGCGTTTGTCAGACAGTGTGGATAACACAGACTTGCACAGAGAGCAAATTCAGTTTACACACTTTCAGAGTCACTTACTAACTGAGTGTGCAAACTGAATTTGCTCTGTGCAAGTCTGCGTTATCACCCTGTTTGACAAAAAGCATCCTTATGATGGGCGAACGCCCAAAACTGGTCGATGACCACAAAAAGAAGCGGCTATCACGGAAAATATTTCTGAAGCTTTCCAGCGCTGCGGAACCAATCACAACAACTTATGATTGATCTAGGTCTTGGCGAAGTTGTCACTTAGGCTGTTTATTGCCTAAATAAAAAGGTTACCACGTTTATTTAGCTGTCAATAAAAACAGGCAGTAGAATGATTCATGTATACCTCACTGTGACTTGTTTAGCAGTAAGGCAACAGCCTCTGTATCAACCAATAAACATTGTAGCGGCAGTTTAAATTTAAACCTAATTGATAGATCTCCCAGATCAATCATAATGAAAATTTTCTTGAAAAGTGTTTCCCAAATAGAAATGATAGGCATTATTCTCATTTATGTACGTAGGTAGCATACGATTTTTACAGAAAACTGTTGGAGGATTTTTTTTTTTTTGAGAAAATCGTGAAAAGCCGTTCAGTTAAGTTGCACTTCCGGTTGATGGATTTTGACTGAAACCTTGGTGTTAGATATGTTGGTGGCATCTAGACAAGATATTAAGTTGAGCTTTCTGTGATTTTTTCGTTAAACACGTATACAAACCAACAAACCATTTGCTAAAAACATGTTTTCGTTCTCAGAGGACCTCAGAACATGTATTTCGTATTTCCGGTAAAAAACTCAGTTTCAAAAATTTGATAGGTTGGCAACACTTCTTCTTATAATGACAATAATAATAATAATAATCATCATCATATCTGTGAAGGGAATAGCTATATGTAATTAATATTAATTAGTATATTAGTAGTGGTTAGCGTACTGGACTCCCACGTGGAGGAACCGGGTTTGAGTCCAGCTGTGCTACCCTTAGATTTTTTTTCTTCCTAGGAGCCTCTACAGCTCACTGCCCGGTGATGGACATTGTTGTATGTAACGAGAGAACACTGTCCGAAGGCCGGCAATACACTGAGAAGGCTCCGGGCGTCAATGATCATAGATGTTGAAGCTACTTAAATTAAACAAAACCGAAATCAACATCATTGTTTAGAAGAGGGTTGTATTCTTGGGCTTGTACCTGGAAGGATCCCAGTTCGAAACCCACCTACAACCTAGTAAATCTATATTTGTTGGAAACATATTAATAATAAAAGCATGTACTTTAGATCATCCATGACATCTAATTTGGAAACTGAACGTTAATCTCGCTGGAGTATATCAATAAATCCCCTGCTGTTGGGAGAGTTAATTTCAACATAAAAGAAAAAACATTTATTTTTCGTATTCAGAGGACCTCAAAACATGATTTCATTTGAAACTCCCATTTTGTAACTTTGATAACAGCGCAACACTTTTTCTTACAGTAGTGAGAGAAAGTTAAAAGAAAAAATCAATAAAACTGTCCCTTTGATATACCTTGTAAAAAAAAAAAGTTTTGACTTTTTTATTGCGCACAACAACTTGGGTAGTCAATCTCAGTGCACTGCCTGCCTCTCGACGGTATTCTCTCGTTACAGACAAACTGCCCATCGTCGGCTTCCTAGAAACTTCTAGGAAGAAAATATCTAAGGATAGCACTCTCTGGATCGTACCTTGTTGAGCCAAAAAAAGCAGATGTATAAATGAAACTCAGAGATAGAAAACATATTAAAAGTTATAAAAGGGAAGGGGATTAGCTCAGTGGATAGCTTACTGGACTTCCATGCGGAGGTCCTGGGTTTGGGTCAGCTTTGCTGTCCTTAGATTTTTCCTTCCAAATTTGGAATTCTACCAAAGCTTCTGCAATACTTCAATATTATATAAGTTGTAGAAGGTCCACAATAGACTCACGGGGATCGCGGTGGCGCAGGCTTCTTTAGCCTTCTTTTGCCAATCCCCCCAAAGAATCTAAGGTTGTAGAATCATACATTGATCATACATCAAATTTAAAAGAAGCTCCTTGGTAGAAAATATCTAAGGGCAGCACTCCCTGTACTCGTATCTCGTTAATCCAAAAAATGTCCATCTGTCGCACTCGAAGAACTGCATCAGGGCACTCAGTGTCCGATAGCGAGAGAACACTGTTCGGAGACCGGCAGTGCACTGACAAGGCATCGGGTGCCAATGACCACATACCTTGACGCGCCTTACATTTAGAAGAAAAAAAAGTTATAAAGCCGAAAAGCTAGCTAACCCCACCACTCCCCCTAAAAGTGCCCTTAAATGAATTTTCCCAAAGAAATGTTTTAAATAAAAGTTGTAGATTTTTGTATGTGTAGTTGATATACAAAGTTTGAAGAAATTCATCGGAGCCATTTTTGAGAAAGTCGCAAGAAAGTGAAAAAAAAAAAACATTCAGTAAAGTGGGTACTTCCGGTTGAGGAATTTTGACAGATTACCTACTGTCGAATCCCATGGTGATACCTAAAATGGAATATCAAGTTTGAACTTTCTACGATTTTTCGTTTTTGAGCTATGCTGATCACATACACACGCACACATACAAACCATTTTCTACAAACCACTTTTTTGGACTCAGAGGACCTCAAAATGGATATTTCCAGTGAAAACCTAAAAAATTCGAAAAATTGGCACGATTACATTACTTCCTCTTACTAGGCAGTTGAGAGAAAGCAAAATTAAATGTGCTGCGAAAAATTCCGAGTTTGTTTGCCAAATAAATTGACCGGAAGTGATTCTTTACTGATTTTTTTTTTGTTTTCAAGTTTCTGCTATTCTTTCTAAAAAGACATCAACAGGTTTCATTTATCTTGGAATTCTTACTGTACCTACAGGAGAATTATCACTTGTGACCCAAGGGAAATTGGACAATCATGTTTACCTTGAAAGTGTCGTTTTTTTTTTTTTATATATTTAGAATCTGCCATCTAAATAACATGGAAACCAAAGTTTGAAGAATATTTGTTAGTTAAACTGTGTACGAATAACAAGTAAAAATAAATTCATGTGATTATTTCACAGTAGTTTTATTTTTATTTTTTAATTATTATTTCAATTTTTATTTATATTACGTGATGTGGGTGATAGTATAATAAATTAAATGTAACTACTTATTAGCTTAGAAGAGAGATATATATATTTCCCTTATGTTTTAATATTATTAAAATTGTATGTTTGCCCATAGAAAAGGAATATTCCAAACAGAAAGTCAGTGTAGAGGGACCAGAGTATTTGGTTTTCCCTGACTATCATCTGGGAATTCCTGGCCTACACAACCTACTACATTGGTTTGTATGATCCAATTCTTTTGTCAGCGTGATAAAATATTTCTATAATTTTTGTGTTTTTTCTTCATTACTTATTCTCATTACATAGTATATCCCATGACTCGTGGTCCACACAGCTTACGGACATATTATTGAGGTCATTTTGAGTAAAAAAATCTGG
Source organism: Triatoma infestans (assembly GCA_011037195.1). Taxonomy (NCBI): domain Eukaryota; kingdom Metazoa; phylum Arthropoda; class Insecta; order Hemiptera; family Reduviidae; genus Triatoma; species Triatoma infestans. The sequence goes on from JAAEAF010006785.1 coordinate 3,616, forward strand.
TGTGAAACACTCACGCAACTTTCTCTTACTCCAGTACTCAAAATTATAATTGACAAATTTTATAGTTAGTGTACCAAATTTAATGAAATTCGTCGAAAAGTGAAAACATTGTCCAGTAAAACTGTCCGGTTTACTAATTTCCTTGAAACTCGGAATTTGGGTCATATATTAATTTCTAGTTATTTCAATTTGGATGACAGAATTGTATAATCAACTGTGATAGCATTTTAAAGAAAAACATAACCCCCCTCCCCCAAAAGTCCCCTTAAATGAATTTATCAGGGGAAAAGTTTCAAATAAAAGTTGTAGCTCTTTATATGTATAGTTAACAACACTGGTTTAAAGAAAATCGTTGGAGCCATTTTCGAGAAAATACCAGAAAACTGAAAATTATATTTCAGTAAAAACGCACTTCCGGTTATCTATTTTTTTTCAAACTCGGAATTTCAACAACATATTTAATTCTAATTAACATTATTTAGATGACAGAATGTCTAATATACTGAAACAGCAGTTAAGATGAAAACCTAACCCACCCCTCCCCAGAAATGCCCTTAAATGAATTTCCTGGAGAAATGTTTCAAATAAAAGTTGTAGCTCTTTGTATGTGTAGTTGATATAGCCAAGTTTAAAGAAAATCTTCGGAGCCATTTTTGAGAAAATTGCAAAAACGTAAAAAAAACAACTAGTAAAGTGGTACTTCCGGTTGAGGAATATTGACACATAACGCACCGTCAGATCCCATGGTGATACCTAAACGTAATATCAAGTTTGAACTTTCTACGATTTTTCGTTTTTGAGCTATGCTGTTCACATACATACACACACACAGACACACACACACAGACCTTTGCTAAAAACCACTTTTTTGGACTCAGGGGACCTCAAAACGGATATTTCCGGTGAAAACTCGATATCGAAAATTTGACACGATTACAATACTTCCTCTTACTAGGAGTAAGAGAAAGTAAAAATGCTGTAAGAAAAATACGTAGATCCAAAAAATTGCTGGCTAATTGAAATACAGCCATTGAAAAGATGGACAGCTAAATAAATAAAATAAAATAAAATAATTTTTAATTAGAACTTTATTGTTAAAGGATCTCAAATTGTCTTCAATTATTGTCTGTTCTTTTTAATGTGTCAGTTTTTTGTTTTAAATTATTTACGTCACTTTTGCTGTTGTTGTTAAATTAAAATAACTTAAAAATGTATTTCTGATATGAAGAATACGCTGGTACATACGGGTTTTTTTAATTGCCGAATATCAGAGGCGAGTTACCTAATTCGGAAGAATTCGCCGATGTTTAAGAAAAACAGTATCATTTCCTAAAGATACATTGGAAGCATTTTCGGATCTATGTTTATTAGTGATTTTTTGACTCAAAATTGAAGTCCTTAAACTGTAGACCTCGAGTCCACTTGACCTCGAGGATACTCTGTACGTAAATTATATGTGGAAATGTTAAAAATAGAATATCTGTGAATTTTATTAGATACTGGAATTCGATATGATAAGATAAAACTTTATATAGATTGATAAAAATATATTGTTACATTCATTCTCTCTTGATAAATAATCATGTTGTTCCTCTTGCACATAATATAATTAATTTATATGATATAGATTATTAAGCAACAGTACAACCAGTGAGCAACCTATGAACTAACCTCCTAATAACTCAGCCAGTCTGTCTCCTTATATTGCTCTCGCTATCTAACTTCTATTTAACTGTAAAGTCCAGAGCAGTTTGTGTATTGTTTTCATTACACAGTGTTCAGCATATCATCTAGTTTATTTCTCTCTCGATTAGTAGATTTGCATTAGTGACTTAATAATTACCAGAAATATTATATTAGATGGAACACATCGGAGGAAAACCTAACCCCACCCATCCCCCAAAAGTGCCCTCTTAAATGAACTTTCCCAGAGAAATGTTTCATTAAAATTCATAGACTTTTGTATGTCTATGTATGTTGATTTTTGTAAGTTTTGTATGTGACCAGTTTGAGGAAAATCTCATCGGAAAAGGGGGAGGTGGATGAAGGGGTTGGCGGGAAACTACTTCGAGGAAGGCATCAAAAAATTAATACCCCAGTTCACCACCTGCATTGAGAGGAATGGTGACTTGTCGAAAAATAGCTTATATAGGGTGACCAGAGTTATATGCTCCACCCACTTTTTTTCTAAACGGCGGGAAATTTCGAAAAAATAGAAAACACGTATTTAATCATTTTTAGTCTAGTTTATTTTCAGTGATTGATCCATTTTTTTATACCCCAGTATCCCGAGATACAGCATCCAACTTTTTTTTTTCAAATAGAACATTATATTTTTTTTGCATATTTTTATAGTACTTGAGCCTCTAAAATAAAAAATAAAAAAAAATTTAAATCGGTTAGGTTTTTCAAAAGTTATGGTAATTTAAAATATGAAAAACAAATTTCAGTTTAATGTCAAAATTACCTTATTTTATCTTTAAAGAAGCTGTTCAAACTGGGCACCATCAACGGATAGGCAAGCCAAAGCTCTGGACTCCCACGCTCTGTTTGTAGCAGCACTTGTGGCAAAGTCAAGATCTAGGCAGGCTAGAGTTATTCGACGTTCCAGATCTTCGACTGAAGCCACGGGATTAAGGTTACTGTACACTTTATTTTTTAGTATCCCCACAAAAAATAGTCCATTGGGGTTAAGTCCGGAGATCGAGGTGGCCATTGGATCGGACCATGAGTTCCTAACCACTTTTCGTGGAAATTTCTGTCCAGGTAACGTCGAACAACTCTCGCATTATGTGCCGGGCAACCATCTTGTTGAAAATACATATCTAGCCGACGTTTTAGAGGAACATCTTCAAGCAGAACTGGCAAAATGTCTCTTAAAAAAGTTAGATACCTTTCACCAGTTAGTTCCCTCTGTAGAAGTATGGGCCGATTAGTTGGTTTCCTAAAACTCCACACCAAACGTTTGTAGAAAAAACAACCTGATGGCGTGTGGCGAAGGTAACTTGTGGATTTTCTTCAGCCCATATTCTAAAGTTCCAACGATTAAGAAGGCCATTGTTGGTAAAAATTGATTCATCAGTCCATAAAATTGTGCATTTTTTGTGGGGATATCTAAAAAATAAAGAGTACAGTAACCTTAATCCCGTGCCTTCAGTCGAAGATCTGGAACGTCGAATAACTCTAGCCTGCCTAGATGTTGACTTTGCCACCTAAGTGCTGCTACAAACAGAGCGTGGGAGTCCAGAGCTTTGACTTGCCTATCCGTTGATAGTGTCCAGTTTGAAGAGCTTCTTTAAAGAAAAAATAAGGTAATTTTGACATTAAACTGAAATTTGTTTTCCATATTTTAAATTACCATAACTTTTGAAAAACCTAACCGATTTTAAATTTTGTTTATTTTATTTTTTTAGAGGCTCAATTACTATAAAAATATGCAAAAAAAATATAATGTTCCATTTGAAAAAAAAAAGTTGGATGCTGTATCTCGGGATATTGGGGTTTAAAAAAATGGATCAATCACTGAAAATAAACTAGACTAAAAATGATTAAATACGTGTTTTCTATTTTTTCGAAATTTCCCGCCGTTTAAAAAAAAAGTGGGTGGAGCATATAACTCTGGTCACCCTGTATATGTACTAATGTAACCGGGTAATTTTTTTGTTCAAATAAAAATTTTTGTAACCTACAAAAATTCCGTACAGTTGCTTACTGGACATGGAAATCAAAGTTTGAAGAATATTAGTCAGTTACAACTGTGTACGAATAACACAGTAAGATAAAGTCTTGTGATTATTTCAAAGTAATTTTATTTTTATTTTTTATTATTATTTCAATTTTTAATAAGCGTTAATTTAAAGCTGGAAGTCATTCCAGGGAAATCGCTAACAATGAAATACGTACTTACAAATCTTATTTTAAATAAAGTAAAATTTGATATTATTTTCCCTAGTAGTTAGTTATCACCACCTATTTCATACTGATTCTTTTATGCCAGTAACAATAAACACTTCACGCTTTCACTAGTCTTAATTAGAAATTACTATTAATTCAACATAATATTGTTACAGTAAGTTTTAATTTCTCTTACTCCTTTAAGAGGAAGTAAGTAGGGTTGTGTTAAATTTATGAAATTGAGTTTTTATTGGAATTACGTGTTTTGAAGTTTCTTGTGTGCTTAAAAATGATATTAGCTAATAGATTGGGTGTGTGTGTGTTTGTGTGTTTGTGTCTGTGTTTAAGTGAGAGAGAGTGAGAAGTATCTTAAAAATCAAAACTCACAGTAAGCCGTTACTTGAATTTCTGTTTAGATATAATGCTATTCTTATGAAGAGCAAGCAATAAATAGGAATGGTTGGGTTCGCAGACCTGGGAAGTGTCAGAGATATTTTCCTTGATACCCTGCTCCATTTTCACCGTCATCGATCAGTTTCGGGTGTTCGTCGATCATCAGGATACGTCGTGATAAACACTGTGGTAACATAGACTTGTACAGAGCAATATCCGTTTATACACTGTTTTATTAAGATCTGACTTGGTTAAGAAGGGGTTCTTTATACTAAGGTATGGGACCTTACTTAGGTATAAAGAATCCCTTCTTAACAAGATTTTGTCTTAACAAAAACATTTCCCAAAACCGTGTATAAAGTGATTTTGTTCTGTGCAAGTCTGTATTTTTTTTTTTTTTTTGAAGGGCGGGGGACCTATGCCCCCTGGGTGCGCAGGCTGTTTGCCACAGCACCCGAAAAGATGTTCCAACTGCATATCCGTTCTACAAAATCTCTATCAGGTTAAGATCCCTAAGGAATCCTAATATCCTGACGAGCTCTAGAGAAGGTATTCCCTTCTTCACCTGGCTCTATCCAGGATTTTGAACCTTCTCTGAGTGGCAGCCTCGCAGTCTGTTAGGAGATGTAATGGAGTTTCCTCCAGCTTCCCACAGAGCCTGCATGAGCTGTTACTATCCAAACCCGCTTTACCGGGTGTCCTTAAGTCGGCAATGCCCCGTGAGGAAACCCGTAAGAACGCGGAGCTTGTTCTTACTCAAGCCGATGCAGGCAGGTCTCCGATCTCCGTTAGTTATATTTCCCAGGCAGATCTTGGCCTGCCGCAAACCGGAGAGAGAGTTCCAGAGTTGAGATCTCTTCGCCTCCTCCACGTTCCTAGGTTCTTCTAACAGAAACTGGTTGCTGACCCCACAAAAAGGTTCCGGCCCTAAAAGCGGGGATGCCACAGGGTCGGCCATTATTCCCTCTTCAATGCCAACATGCACCCACCACTGCCCAGGTTCCTACTGCCTAGGTTATTAAGTTTTTAACTAGGCATTTCCAGACCATTTTAGTGCTGATAACTGAGGCACTCAATGCTCTAATGGCCGGTTGGCTATCGGAAAGAATTACAATCTCCTGATTCCTATATCCCCTATCGAGGTCAAATTGAGCGCATCTTTCAATAGCGTATATGCCGGTCATCGACAGGTTTCGGGTGTCCATCATCAGGATGTCTTGATAAACATTGTGATAACACAGACTTGCTCTGAGTAATATCCGTTTATACACTGTATTGTTTAAACCTAACTTGGTTAACTAGGGATTCTTTATATTAAGGTGTGACCTTAGTTAGGTATAAAGAATCCCTTCTTAACAAAGTTACGTGTATAAAATGATTTTGCTCTGTGCAAGTCCATATTATCACATTGTTTTATCAAGAGATTCTGATAATGGGCTAACGCTCGAAACCCGGCACGATGACCACAAAATGAAGCAGGCTATCACAGAAAATATCTCTGATGCAAGCAATAAGACTCACTAGACCGGAAATACCAGTGAAGTTCCTCATGAAACAACAATTATTATTATTGTTCAACCAAAATGGATTAATAATTTTTTTTTTTTTTTTTTTAATATTTATGAAATGGATAATATAAAATTTCTAATTAAATGTTAGAAAGTTTATTGTATTTTTGTAAAATATATGAACTGTATCTAGTGTGGAGAAAAATATAGACTACTGTTGCCCTCTAGTAGTCATACAATGTAGGCGTATCACTTTTATTAATCTTAATTGTCCTTTTTAACGTTTCTCTCTTCCTATCACACATCATTTATCCATTTTTCGTAGAAAGTGGGGGGGAAAAGACGGCTGATTTTTTTTATCATTGTTTAATCTTAATTCTTTTAACAAACTGGAAACCATATTTGTTAGATGCTTTTATAATAATACTTTCTTTACTCCCTTAGTAAGATGAACCATTTTGCGAGTGTCAAAATATTTTTAAACTATAGTTTTCATCGGAAATATGTATGTTTTGATTTTGAGGTTTCCTGAGTAAGAAATAATTGAATTTTTAGTAAATGATTGAATAATTTGAGTCTTTGAACAAAATATCTCCAAAAACGAAAAATCGCAAGAAGCTCGAAATTTAGCATTACCGTTTTAAGGTACTACCACTCAATCTGACGCGAAGATTTCGAGCTGAATCCATCAACCGGAAGTGCAATTTTACTGTATTTTTTTTTTCACTTTTTTGTGATTTTCTGGAAAATAGGCTTCAGTGATTTTCTTGAAACTTCGTACATAAACTAAACAATGTTGATCTACAACTTTTATTCAAAAGATTTCTCTGGGAAAATTCATTTAAGGGCACTTTTAGGGGTGGGATGGGGTTATGTTTTTCTCTAAAATGCTATCATAGTTGATTATACAATGCTATCATCCAAACAAAATTAATTAGAAATAAATAGATGACCAAAATTCCGAGTTTCAAGGAAATTCGGAAACTTGTTCAAGGAAAGAGAAAGTTGTGTGAGTGTTTCACACCAGATTTTTTTTGGAAAATGGTTTATATGTGTATATGAACAGCAATAGCTTTAAAAATAAAAAATAAAAACGCAGAAGTTTCAAACTTGACATACCGTTTTGTATAATTACCCTTATATCTCACACGAAGTTATCTGACAAAATTCTTTCAACCAAAATACCACTTTATTGAGTTGATTTTTTAGTTTGTTTTTTTTGCTATTTTCTCAAAAATCGGCATCAACGATTTTTTTTTTTTCCAAACTTAGTACTTATATACAGGGTGACCAGAGTTATATGCTCCACCCACTTTTTTTTTAAACGGCGGGAAATTTCGAAAAAATAGAAAACACGTATTTAATCATTTTTAGTCTAGTTTATTTTCAGTGATTGATTCATTTTTTTATACCCCAATATCCCGAGATACAGCATCCAAATTTTTTTTTTCAAATGAAACATTATATTTCTTTTGCATATTTTTATAGTACTTGAGCCTCTAAAAAAAAAAGAAAAAAAAATAAATCGGTTAGGTTTTTCAAAAGTTATGGTAATTTAAAATATGAAAAACAAATTTCAGTTTAATGCCAAAATCACCTTATTTTTTTCTTTAAAGAAGCTCTTCAAACTGGGCACCATCAACGGATAGGCAAGCCAAAGCTCTGGACTACCACGCTCTGTTTGTAGCAGCACTTAGGTGGCAAAGTCAACATCTAGGCAGGCTAGAGTTATTCGACGTTCCAGATCTTCGACTGAAGCCACGGGATTAAGGTTACTGTACATTTATTTTTTAGATATCCCCACAAAAAATAGTCCATTGGGGTTAAGTCCGGAGATTGAGGTGGCCATTGGATCGGACCATGAGTTCCTAACCACTTTTCGTGGAAATTTCTGTCCAGGTAACATCGAACAACTCTCGCATTATGTGCCGGGCAACCATCTTGTTGAAAATACATATCTAACCGACGTTTTAGAGGAACATCTTCAAGCAAAACTGGCAAAATGTCTCTTAAAAAAGTTAGATACCTTTCACCAGTTTAGTTCCCTCTGTAGAAGTATGGGCCGATTAGTTGGTTTCCTCAAACTCCACACCAAACATTTGTAGAAAAAACAACCTAATGGCGTGTGGCGAAGGTAACTTGTGGATTTTCTTCTGCCCATATTCTAAAGTTCCAACGATTAAGAAGGCCATTGTTGGTAAACTTTGATTCATCAGTCCATAAAATTGTGCATTTTTTGTGGGGCTATCTAAAAAATAAAGTGTACAGTAACCTTAATCCCATGACTTCAGTCGAAGATATGGAACGTCGAATAACTCTAGCCTGCCTAGATGTTGACTTTGCCACCTAAGGGCTGCTACAAACAGAGCGTGGGAGTCCAGAGCTTTGGCTTGCCTATCCGTTGATGGTGCCCAGTTTGAAGAGCTTCTTAAAGAAAAAATAAGGTAATTTTGACATTAAACTGAAATTTGTTTTTCATACTTTAAATTGCCATAACTTTTGAAAAACCTAACCGATTTTAAATTTTTTTTTTATTTTATTTTTTTAGAGACTCAATTACTATAAAAATATGCAACAAAAAATATAATGTTCCATTTGAAAAAAAAAAGTTGGATGCTGTATCTCGGGATATTGGGGTATAAAAAAAATGGTTCAATCACTGAAAATAAACTAGACTAAAAATGATTAAATACGTGTTTTCTATTTTTTCGAAATTTCCCGCCGTTTAAAAAAAAAGTTGGTGGAGCATATAACTCTGGTCACCCTATATATAATTTTTTACTTTCTCTAACTGCTGTTAGAGGAAATATTGCAATCTTGTCAAAACTTTCTATATTGAGTTTTCACCGACACATTTTGAGGCCCCCTGAATCCCAAAAAGTGATTTCTAGAAAATGATCTGTGTGCCTATGTGAACCAGCATAGCTCAAAAACGAAAAATCTCGTGCAAAGTTCAAAATTGACATGGATATCACCGACAGGAACTTATCTGTCAACATTCCTCAACTGGAAGTCTACCACTTTACCAAATGGATTTTTCAATTTTGGGGCAATTTTCTCGAAAATGACTCCAACGATTTTCATTAAACTTGGTATATTAACGACACATACATAGAGCTACTAATTTTATTTGAAACATTTCAGTAGGGGAGAAATGGCGGTTCGGGCGCACTTTTTTGAGGGACAACTTTCCACTCATTCCCGGACTCCTTTGGTGCAGCCCTCTTCCACCCCCACTCCTTAACTTATCATCGAACTCACCGAGCACCGAAGCCACGCCCACCGTATAATCGATTCATCGAATCATAATCACTTTACGAGAATACTTTTTACTTATAAGTATATAATAACAAATAGAATTTCAATCTTCTGCACAAGTGCCTGTCTTGCCATCTATTATATATACAAATATAATTTCAGCCTTCTGAGCAAGTGTTTTAATCCAACTAATACAATAACAAATATAATTTTAACCTTCTGCGAAAATGCTGTTTTGCCACTATTACGCATAAGCACACACTCTAGTTTTAGCCAATAGAATTTCAACCTTCTGGACAAGTGCTGTTACCTGTGAATAGATTAATAAATAAATCATACTAAGCTAAGCGTGTATCAAGCATAACGATTACACATATTGATTATCTTCGATTTATGAGATTACTTTCTACTTATCTTTTTTATATATATATATACAGGGTGTACAAGGAGCAGAGGTCAAAACTTCGGGAAGTGATTCATCAGCTCAAATGCAACAAAAAAAAATATTCTATTCACTCTGGCCCGATTCTTAATAGTGTCCAAGATATTTGCATTTTTAACTTTTCCGTCGATATTCACGTTTTTTCACCATAAAAAGCGGTTGTAACTTTTTTTATCCTTTATCCTAGAACAAATGTGTTCATTTCAAACGAAAGAGCATTAAATTCCCTATAAATTTGCTTAACCCACAGCCTCAAAACGTTTCTTATAAACTATGAAATTTTTAAAATGATATTCAAATCGTCAAGCCTTAAAATAACAATGAAATGTTTGTACGGCAATGGGCAGAGGAGTTTTTAAAGAAAAGTTTTTTTTGCTCTAAGTTTCGGGTACAATTGGTGCCCTTCTTCAGGAGCTCTTTAGGGTAGGAGAGGAGTGAACGTTGAGAAAGTTGAGACTGAAAATGGAGAGGGTGTAAATGCAGAAAACTGGGAAGTTGGGTAATCGACTTTTCACGGATATCAAATTATGATTTCAGTCTCAACGTTCTCAACTTTCACTCCTCTCCTGCCCTAAATAGCTCCTGAAGAAGGGCACCAATGGTACCCGAAACGTAGAGAAACAAAGAATTCCTTTCCTTAATAAACTCCTCTGGCTATTACCGTACAAACATCTCACGAAATTTTTACTGTAATGTCTAATAAATTCGTCGTCGATGATTTTTGTTAAAATTTTTAACTGTATCTTTTCAGTGATTAATGAATCAAGGAGTCACCCAATTATCTTGCGTATTTATTGATCTTCAAGACCATATGGATTTTTTTTTTTTTTTTTTAATATTACCCTACCCCGAACAGAGGGGTGTAAATGCAGAAAACTGGGAAGTTGTGTAACCGACTTTTCACTGATATCAAATTATTAATTTCCTCGTATGTAATTTTTGGAGAAGGAACAAAAATAAAATAACCATTTTAGTTTAGAATTATTATTAATTAACTTTGATGAAAAAACCTCCATTATGACATTAATATAAGTTGCACAAATTGTAGTCAAGAAACTAAAAACTTGCCATTATTCTTCCCCATTTCCTTGTTTGAATAATGAAAATTTGTGTTGATATTAATCATTTTTTGGCATCTAAATAAATATCATAGATTTAACATAAATCGTTTAATTGAAGGTTTAAAATAACATTTTGTTGGTATCATTATCCTCTAATACCCAACGTTTGGTTTGTCAAGGTGCAATGGTGTAAATATTTACACAAATAAGAAATCCCTTTAATCCACTCATAACAATGAAAATAAACATTTCGCTACATTACTTGATCTTTTGTCAGTTTACTTTGGATTGTCAATAATATTAGACGTGTAGATTCATCATAAATTAGGAATCGCGATCATGCAAACTTATTTACTAACGAGGAGTATACTGACATGGTTTTTGCGTACGGTGCCGCTCGTGGAAATGTTTAACAAGCGGTGAGGGAATACCGAGCGCTTTTTCCATGCAACTGACTTGATAACAATAGTTAGGGCGTATAGGATTTTACGAGAAACTGGCAAAACTCCGAACCAAGGAGGCAGTAGTATACCTGGTAGGGAAAACTATCGCATCCAGACTGATACAATTTTGACGGCTTTCAATAATAATCCGCAATTAAGTACTCGGAGGGCGGCAAGCACTCTCAGTGTGTAAACTAAATTTGCTCTGTGCAAGTCTGTGTTATCACACTTTTGGCAAGCGTAACCTGAAGATGGGCGAACGCCCGAAACCGGTCGATGACCACAAAAAGAAGCAGGCTATCACGGAATTGTCTCTGATGTTAAATTCGCAATGCTATTGGCTGTGTCGTCATAGAGTGAGGATAATAAGGTATAAATGTGCAGTATTCTCTGGAGTTTGTCAGTTCTCGATACACGTGACTTACGTACGCATGTATACCTAAATATCGTTTTTTATGGATGGGTGGATTCCGTATGTGAATGTTGTGTGAAAAGTAAAAATATGACTGGAATGCATAATTATAGAAAACTTAATTATAAAAATGGCTTAATTTTAAATTATTTTAGTTTAAATCGTTATTTAATTTAATTTTAAATTTATTTTTATATATTTTATATTTTATTTTGATTAGTTAATTGTAAAGTAAATCTCCCTCAACAACAGAATTTAAAAAGTAGACTCCCACGTGTTGTTCCCATTTTAAGGAAAATTTGCCCTTTAACAACCCAAACACGTGTTTTTCCCACCCAGTTCCATCGCCATACCCCTTAACCTAGTTTCAGATTTTAGTTTTAAATAAAATCAAAAACACCAGTCAGTGTGTAAACTGAATTTGCTCTGTGCAAGTCTGTGTTGTCACACTGTCTGAAAAACGCATCCTAAAGATGGGCGAACCCCCGAACCGGTCGATGACCACTAAATGAAGCAGGCTACCACGGAAAATGTCTCTGATACTTTCCAGCTCTGCGGAACCAACCACCACAACTACTATTTGTTAGGTATTTTGAACTATCACTTTTAACCCTCATCTCCAACAATTGTCCTTCTGTTTCAAATAAAACACTGTAAACGTTCGGAAATGTTGGTTTGCTTTTAACTGAATAAAATTTTACAAAAATATGGTCAATATACTATGTGATTGGTGGCAATCACAGAAATTCAACTGCTTTGTTATTACAGTATTATTATTATTTACATTTAACATACTGTCGCAATTTCACTTTTTACTTCTGCTCCGAACTATTTTAAGAAGAGTTCTCCCTGAAAACATGCTCAAATTAAATATAAGGGGAGCACGTGACATATTTTGCATAGTGATTGGCTATAAGGATATGTCAGCATTTGTTGTTGACTGCAGAGAGAAAATGTTTGGATTTGTATTTAAATCTCTTTCCTTAATGTAAAGTGAATATGAATTGTCGCCGTTTGCACCAAAACATGCTGAATGCCCTGATATTCCTAACTCCATTTTCACCAAAAGTGGAAATGTCGGGGTTTGAATTTGAACGGCTCAATTCTATTCTACTAATGTTTCTCATAAATGTCTAAATATTTCTGTATTTCTTGTTTTTGTTTTTATGCAACCCTAGAAGCAGATATAACGCAAGACGAACTATTATGTAGAATAATTGTTTGCAAAAACTGTAAGGAAGTAGGAGGAACTTAATGAGTGTTCCAAAGTTTGCTTCTATCATCGACTCATTACTAATTAAATCTTTTTAATAAAATCTGGTACAATGAACACTTTCCAACTTCTTGATAAAAAATTAAGATGAAGTTACTGTTATATAATGTAATGAATGATATTGATGTGGGAATTGATCGATTATTGTGTGCAGGATGTATGTAAGGTGGTGGAATGGAAGGAAGGTTTTTATGTAGGTTAGAAGACAAAAAATCTAATAGTGTTTTATTAGTTGTATTTAGTTTCTTAAAGACCCTAATCTCTGAAACATAAAACAGTTACTTTATAAGAAAGATCCTAAAGAACCAGAAAAGATGAATGTACAATTATCCTATAAAACAGTGAAATCCACATTTCATTTAGAAACCCCCATTTGATCAATCTGCATTACAAAATATGATGAAGTGAAAATCTCGATTTACCTCACCTTACTGCTTCTGGGTCCAAGTTAAAAGAAATTTAAGCAGAATTTTTTTTTTCTGCATGAAATAAACTTAGGAAATGGGAGGCCTATCTAAGGTACATTAAAAAGCAATAAGTATTTTTAAAAGATTTATTTACATAATATACAATGTTTTGTTAACTTAGTCTTCAAAAGAAATTTTTTTACCTTCAAAGGGCAATATAGTTGATATTTTCTTTCTTGCTTCCCATGACGGATGTAATTTTATATTGTTTTCTGGTAAGGATTTATTTCCCTCAAATTTGCTATTACTTCTCTGAAATTTTCCTTCCTTCCTCAAATTATTAAAACTTTTTCTATTATCCCAACTTTTTGTGGAAGTTTTTAATTCTTTAGTTTTTAGCAATGGTTCTTCTTTAGATTCGTCAACAATTTTTCCAAAAGTCAAATACTTTTCATTATCTTTTGTTAGAAAAAACGGGTCTTCATTCTGCTGAACTTGCGTTGATGGACTTATGTTTTCTATTTTATCTAGATTAGATGATAACTTCTTAATTTTATTTGGGGGAAATATGTCAGATTGTTCTTTTGACTTAATTTTCAACGATTTTGCTGGTTTATTATGTGACATTGTATTATTTGTAACATCACTGTCACTTTCTTCTTCTTCAGTCTGTAAAGGAATACCTCTATTCTTCTTATTTCGGAGAATACTGAAATCTTCTGTAGTTTTTATTGAAGAAACAGATCTTTTATCTTTGCAGTTTAAGTTTTTTAAGGAGGTATCCTTTTTATCATCATTATCAAGTTGGCATTCCTCATCACTATTCATTAGAGTTAGTTTATCATTAGTTGGAGAAATATTCCTACTAGATTCACCCAAATTACCTTCGGCCAGTTTCTGTTCATTGTTTTCTATGCACTCATTCTTCCTTTTAATTTCGTCCTTATTTTGTTCCAGAGTATTAACGCGAACTTGTTCTGTAGTAGAGGTAAACTCTGTAATATTCTGTACATCCCATTTTATAACAGCGCTATGGGCGGCTCTTGATGGAGTTTTTAAGAGTTTTGATTTATATTTCTTTAAGTTTAAACGACTTTTTATAGGGGTTTTCTTTGAAAGAATAATTTCGTTTGTTCTAATTTTATTATTTACCTTCAATAAACCTAAGTTTTCTCGTTTTACCAAACTAGTGTCACCCGATGATTTAGAATCATGAACATCTTTAATTTTTTTCGCCTTAATATCTGAAGATTCGACGATATTACTATTATCATTGTTGAAATCATCATTATCGCTATTATCATAATCGCTAATATGACAATCACTCGATATATTTTTTTCTATTTTATTTACTTCATTGGTTGAACTTCTATTACCTGTAGCTTCAATTTCAACAGCATTTTTATCTAAAAGCTTAGGTAATAATTCTTGCCAATTTGGATACGACTTATGAAACGTTTCAACTAAAGGTTTTATCAGCTTGTGCAATGATAATTTCGCCAATACTCTATCCCGCGATGATATGTCTGGCTGCAAAATACAATTGAATAATTAATGAATATAATATAATAATTATTATTATAGGCAAGCATGTCCAGGCATGTTAAAGGGCAAAAAGGAATTTAGGAAAATTGAATTGTAATATTTTAAACATTCATTCTACACAGGTTTGTTTATATTGTAGTGATGCAAATACCATAAGCGTTCAATTATTTTTAACCAAATTTCATTTAAGTTTGTTATTTTATTTTTGTATAAATTTGTATCTAATTTTAATACATTGCCTGCAACTTTCAAAATTTAATTTATCCTTTTAATTTCCATAACTTATTTCTTTTTCATAACTTTCGAAATTTTTTGATATGTTACAATCTTGAAATATCCATTTTTTGGCATACCTTTCTCCATTCCTTTCAATAATATTTTTCATATTTTTTTTTTTTTACATTGTAGTAAATGGGTTACGCCCCTTACAAAACAATGTGCCCATAAAAAAAAGGGTCTAAAAGTTGGCGCTCCGAATAAGTAGTTAGTATAATAAATTGTAAGTGAATTGCAGAAATATATATATATTTTGTAGTAGCTTCGCGAAAATGGAGATTCAGATGACGGAGGTAGCACAATATTGTTTCAGTGCAATGGATATCTCTATCTACTTCCCTTTATCTCTTCTCTCGCAACTACTTGCATTAGTTGACAGAAGCGTTGCTCTTTTGCGACATGACGTTAACACAGAGTAAACATATTATGAAAGCAAGAGGTAACACGTTTGCTTCTTGAAGCAGGCAATTATTGCTTACCTCAACAGAAAGCGTGGCCATGAAATACGCTTTAAGTCATTCATAGTTACTAGAATGATGCTCATAAATTAATAAAATACGATTTATATCGATCTGAAGAGGTTCTGTAAATTTTTGGGAATGATAGTGGTAAATAATTACACAAATGAGCATAGCCAAATGCTTTGTCATTTATCTATTATTTTAGTGTATGATGCCTATTGAGGCAAAAATTCTGCCTCCCTTGCCTCTTCATTATAAGGCATCCCGAAATGCATGACTGAACGTTCATAATCGATATAATGACTTTTTTAGGGAAGGGATTAAGCTCAGTTGTAACGCACTATACTACTACGTGGAAGTACCGGCTTCGCATTCAATAGTTCTAAGCTTAGACTTTCTCTTACCAGAAGCCTCTATAGCTCAATTTCCGGGATGTGGTCTGTAACGAAAGAACACCTATCGCTGGTCGGCAATACAAGTAATAAGGTTCCGGGAAGGCACAATAAATCTTTTAGATCGCAGTGTACTGTCCCAATTACTTTCTAGAAGTGTCTGTGCTATGGAAAATTATATTAAACCAGTTAAATTCTTCTAATTATCAAAGTGGGCAGTATGGGCAGCTTAAAGAAATGTTACATACAGAAGTTCTTTATAACTAACTGTTTTAAAATTTTAGAATAAGCGGTTCTCGAAAATTAACATAATAGAAAACCGGAAGTACTTTATCTTTTTTTCAGATTTTGTAATTTTATCAAAAATTATTATTTCTCAGTCAGATTACTCATCCACGTCTGAAAGCATGTCTACCTTTTACATTAACATTTCATTAGTTTTTCTTGTCGTTTTATTTACAACATAATTAATGTTTAATTAATTAATTTAATAATTAATGTATTATATAAATTCCGTAAAAAAAAAAACTTACGTTTTCCCTTAATGCTTTAGCTGATTCTACTGTGTGTGACAATGCGAACTCTGCTATTGAATTCGGCTTCAATCGCTGTAAATGAATATATCACAATTATTATTTACTAGAAGACTGAATTGAAAAAGAAGTTGTTGAATTTAGTGTTTATATAAATATATAGATCAATTGATCATTGATTTGAAACAGGCCGTAAAAAAATCATGAGCCTATACTTTTAATGATTTCGTCATATTAATATATCTAGTTAAGTTATGTGCACATTTATTTCGCTTAATAATATGATTTCAGGAGATCTCATGAAGGAGACAAAATAATAAAAAATATTTATAGGGACAAAATTTCACCCATGATACTATCTCGACACGGTAATTTTTTCCTTGTTAGATTTCTGTGGTCAATGGAAATATATATATAAAAAAAAATCGTTTCAATAAACTCGAATTTTCTTTATAAAGTTCAAATGAATTGCATAAAAGTAATGTTAGCAGTTTTTAACTGCGTTTTGAATTAATGGAGTTATTTTATACAGATATGCAGGAGGAATGAAATTAGCCCATTGGTAGAGAGCTTACTGCATTGGAGTGGTTCAAGTCCAGAGAGCTGCTCTTAGATTTTCTCACCTTTGGAGTCTCTCATAGCTCTCTGCCCTTTGAAAGACAATATTATCTGCAACGAGTGCAGTATCTGTCCGGAGAACGTGCTCTGAGAAGACTCCTGGCGCCAATAACGCCTGATATTGAAAGAAATTAAAAAATTATTAAAAAATAACCGAAAGTTATTGTAGTTGATGCTGAAGTAACTATTTTTAATCTAAATTTGAGAACAATCAGTTAATCGGAAATGCAACTTTTATTTAATACATTTAATTAAGCGTTTTTCATTTTTACAAACTGCCGCTACAGTATAAAGGTTGCACGAACTGAATAAAATTTGCCAGTTAGACACGATAATAATTGCGACAGTAAGTGAAAGTCATTCAGTTTTCTACCAGATTTTTTTTTTCCTTTTCTTATAATGATAAAGTCGCAACAAAACTATACATTCCATATTCAACAGAATTTTATGTAAATTAAAAATATTTAACCTTCCACATATTTACCTTCAACTCATGAACTTCATTAGTCAGTCTTTGAATTTTCCTATTATTCTTTTCATTTTTCAACTGATCATTAACTTTCTTCTTAGAAAGCTTTTTAATATCTGTTATTATTTTTCTGCACAAATGTATTCTTCCACGAGCAATTGATGGTCGCATGGACTGAACCTAAAACAGATCATACATTCTAGAAGGTCCGATACTTTGACCCACTGCTGTTCCAAGTGAATGATTAACCAAAGGATATTAGAGATAAAAAGTTATAGGAGTATATACAACAAATTTCATCACTAGACATTTTAGAAAAAAAAATTCATGAAATTTTGCGAAGACACTGATGATGACTAATCAGGTGGAGAAGCTTACTAATAAAAGTTGCATTATCAATTATGCCTCTAGGCAATTCGTCTCTTGGCTGGGTGTACGGGGTAGGTACACCTTATACTTCTAGTCAAATAAGCGGATCCAGTCCACTAAGGTTAATATTTGCCCAAAGGAAACTTATCAATTTTTTTTTTAGTAAAAAGTATATAACTTGGAATTCAATTTATTGAAAATGTGTGACTCTCAAAAAAAGTATAAATGTAATCTTCATTGAACTGACCCAGTTGATAATAAATTATAAATGCGTGCCAAATTCTTATGGAAACTCCTCTTACCTCCTGCCGAAGTTTGTTGCGTGATAAACTTTCCATATCTTAAATTATTTGCTTTAAAGGCTTCTTGTCTCTTAAAAGTTCACCTTTATTACTAACACAAGTTTTTTTTTCGTGCCATAGTCCATAATTTCACGTTAAGAGCATTGTCAATTTTACTCCTTCAAAAACCTTGTTTGGAAACCTAACAGTTACCTTCCAAAGTGCATGTGGTTTCGTCAATACGATGAATTGTGTAGTAAAAGTTAAGTAAAAATATAGTAAAACTAACAAACTTTATAAAATAAAAAATGAGAAATCTGAAAATTTCTTTAGGAATAAAGCAGGATATTCCCGGATTGAATTGTGATTTTGTTGCAAGCGGAAAAGCAATAACTAATGCAGATTCTAAAACGCTTCAGAGAAATTTATTTGTATTTCAAGGTGATACACTATATTTATTAACTATTAAGGGAATACAGGCCCAATGCTGTATATCACATCTTTTTCCTGAAAAAATTCCACAAATAAAAGGAATTTTATATAATGACATTTTTGATGTATTATATAGTTTCCATGAAACAGGCGAAGTTTTATCCTTCACAATTGAACCAGATTCTCTATTGATGAACAGTGAATTCTTAACACATCTAGACGACGGAATAGAAACAATTGAATGGAGTCCAGATAAAGAAATCGGAGCCTTAGTAACTAATGATAATAGACTTAAACTTGTAATGTTAACATCAGTAAATATTGATATTGTCTTTGAATACGATTTGGCTGATTTATCCCAAGGAGAGCAAGAACTTATTAATATTGGATGGGGAAAGAAAGAAACCCAGTTTCATGGTTTGGGAGGAAAAAATGCTGCTGAACCCAAGTTAGATTCGAATTTGGATGAATCGTTTTACAGTAAATCCACTCATATAACATGGAGAGGCGATAGTACTATGTTCGCAGTTGGTTTTTGGTGCAAAAAATCTAGTAAACGAAGGATAAAAATTTTTTCTAAAGATGGTACCTTTTTATGTATGAACGAAGATATGCCAGGTTAGTTTTAAAAACGATTAACAATTCCTTTAATATATTCTAATTTACCAATCAGCAACTTAATTAATTGTGAATCCAGTAAATAAATAGTAATTTTATTCATTTCAAAGGATTAGATGGACCGTTGAGCTGGAAGCCACAAGGAAATTTGATTGCATTTAGTCAGCAATTAGCAAATAAGTATGTGATTGGGTTTTTGGAAAAAAATGGTTTAAAACATCTTGACTTTGAGGTGCCTAATGGATTTAAAGTAAGTATTTTCAAGAAATCCTGTATTCATTAAAAGGTATTTTCACCTTAAAATCGTGTCCAACTTTGAGTGAATGTGCCATACTGCTTTTTAGAAAGATAGTAAATTTAGGAAACACTATCATATTTAAAAAATAATTAATTATACTTGCTGTGAGGAGGATATTAAGTAACGCTTTTCTTGATTTAATAAATTGAAGTACCTACTTTTCAGACTGGTTGTGTGTCCAGTGCTTTAAAATAGATTTTTTTTTCTAAAATGCTTTATTTTTTTGTAATTGACCTATTACTCATCCTAGAATGTGTTATAAGATGTTTGATGTCACAGTAGTTCCTAAACAGAATAGTTTGCACATTATGCAAGTAAAAATAGATTTCTCTATTGCAATCCGTGATATCACACTGCTTCTCTTCACCCTTGAAATGGGTAAACGCTTTTACGGGTGATAGCAGGATATCATTAAAAAAATCTCTGAAAAATAGTTTTCATTTGAAAATTTCATCTTAAGATGCAGCTTTTCTCTTTTAGGTAAAATATATTAGTTGGAATGCCGATTCTAACATTTTATGTTTATTAGTGAAACATAGAGAATCAACAAAAACATATTTAATGTTGTGGACATGTAGCAATTATCACTGGTACTTGAAGCAAAAGTTCCTTTTAAACTTTGAAGTGGTAAGTAATAATTATTTAATGTGTGTATGTTAATTTGCACATTTTATAAAATGATACTTTTTTCTCCAAGGTTCGAGTAATGTGGGATGAGGATCGAGAAAATAAATTACATATTATAACCCAGGATGGAACATTCTATGATTTTGAATTTTCTTGGGTTATTGACCATAGCAATTATACTTTATCAGCTAACAAATACTATATTTCAGTAATTGATAATGGTGAGTTTGAAGGGAAATAATAATACTTAAAACATCAGTTTCTGCATTATACTTATATTTAACTAACGTTTGATATTAGCTAACTTGTTACTGTGAGCATTTAAGTAGGATTATTGATATTAATTGGATAAAAATTGTTAATCACATTTTCAACAAAGTTGACAAAATTCGCTACACTTGCCTCTATTCCATTTTCAGTCAATTCGAACTTATACGTTTTTTTAGTAAAACTCCATTTTTTCTGGTAAGTTAATTTTTTTTTTTTTAGTTTTTTCCCAGTTTTTTACATATACATTTTCATAAATTGACGAAGATAAAATTCTCTTAAGTAAGAAACAGTAATGGATTTTTTTAAAGTTTATTCAATAAAAAAGTTTTCAGCAGATTTACCATCTCCAAAGAAGGAATCTAATAATGAAAACTGTCACGAAAATTTGAGATTTGGTTTTTAAGATCTGTAATTTATGGTTTCACTTATAGTGGATAGCTCTAATTCATACTTTCAAGCACTTGTTTAACGTAAAGATTTTAAAATTTATTACCTTTTCCCCGAAAATGGGATTTATTTAAATTGAAGGGATTTTCAAGCTGAATGGAAAATCGAAATTTTAAATTTCTGAAAAAAAAAAAGAATATTTATTAAATAAAAACAAAAATTCAATTGTAAAAGGCATTTTTTATTACAAATGGGGTGTAAAATCAGTCCAAATTTTGTCTTGCTAGCTATCGATCACAGTGTGTGATAACAGTTCAGTACTCCAACGTCTTTAACTTACTTAATATGATTGATTTGTAATACTATTTATTAAATAAATTATAATATTGGAAATTAAATTAATTTAGAATACGAATTATTAAGAATATTAGAAATTAGAATGTTTATTAAGTAAAATATGATTATTGAGCTTTTTGGAAAAATTGTTTCAAATTTGTTTTCCAGATACAGTTTTATTGACACCGTTTCACACAGCCATAATTCCGCCACCAATGTGTAAATGGTCATTGAAATGCCCAGCATCTATAAATAAAATATTATATCCTTCAGTTTTTGAGTGAGTAAATTTTATTAGTAACATAATCAACTATAATTTTATTTTAGAATTAAATTTATTTTTTTAAATTTAATTGAAATCGAACTTAAAAATATTAAGCCTATTTCAGCTCTAATTTAAATATAAGTTCCATAAACAGAACGTTGGAAACAAAAATAGTGTACTTTTGTTGGATGAAAGAAGATAATGTGATAGGCCAAATAACAAAACAGGCACCTATGATAAGAAGTTATGGCAAACTAGCAACTCCCTCACATGGATATGAAGCCATATATTAGTTCCAAAATGTAAAGAAATGCAAATTAATTATAGTATAAAGTAATATATAAGGGAAGTATTTATAAAACTAACTTTCTCCAGCAGAAAAAATAGTTATTTACTCCGCAAGTGACTTACAAGACAATGTATAGTAATATAGTGAGTCGCTACCGGTTCAAATATATAATATGCAAAAAATGAATAGGTCCAACAAAGCAGAAATATAACATGGAGAAAGATTGGAGCATGTGATAATGATTTGTCCATCCAGCAACAGTGATACAGCAAACTTGCCTAGAACCTTTCTTGAGCGTATGCATTAAGTTAATGAATGCATTAACATTACAATGCACTCACTAATAGGTTTTCAGCCCTCGGAGATATTTTAGTAAGGTTGAACTTCGAAATTATATTTTATTTATGCTAATGTATTTGTGGCTCTGGGACATTCGTTAATGCTCCCCGATTTTTTTTTATCGTTTATGGAAGGATCAAGTCCTACGATATCCAAAGCCCCTCTGGGCTCATATAGCATATACCCAAAAAAGTTGGGAGCTTCTCACGGCACTGTCGGCCACCGGTCATTGAACTGCAGAGGCTACTAGGACGAGAAAATCTAAGAGCAGCACTTCTAAATTCGAACCTTGGATTTCCCGCGTTGCTAGTCCAGTGCACTATTGCTGAGTTAATCTCGCCCCTCCTCCGAAAAATATTAGTATTTTAGCTTTTCGCACTTGATGGTTTATCTTCCATTCCTACATTATAGAAACTTATAATTAACAAAGTAGCTATTAGTTTATTTAGTAAAACAATATTCTACTTGATGTTTGGTTAAATCATTTCAGAAAAAAAAAAACAATTTTACGATGAAATTGAAATTTTGTCTTAGTTTTTCTAGTGGAACTTTATTTTTAAAAATCCACTAAACGAGTTTGCACAATAGTTCATTTTACAATTTTCCTAAACGTAATGCTTAATGAAAGGGTTGCATTTGTGTGCTATAAGAGATGTACAGGTTCTATAAAGCCAAATCTATTGCGATCTGCAAGATCTATTTTGGCTCCATACTGTAAAATTTCTGTAAAGGTATAAATGGCTTGACGTTCGCTGTGGTACGCGGAGCTTATAGGTATATAGTTGCATACATAAACCACCAACTCAGAGTGTATGAATGGGCACATAGGGGGATTCAAAGTAGTGTTACTTTAGCCCCGGTATGCAGCACGGTCGTCAAGTTCCTGAAGAAGATGCTAGACTTTTTTCCTCTTCAGATTTGTGCTATTACTACTGAACTTATTTTATTCTGTAACTCTGTTTTATTTATGAGATTGAAATAAATTTATTTTTTTCACTTACAGGGAAGAAAACTGTAAATATTTTATGTGTGCCTTGCTTCACGATGGAAAATTTTGTTTCTTTAGTGAAAGTTTAGAAGAACCATATATTTCAAGCAAGTGAATTTCTCATATTTATTACATATATTGTTATATTTTTAAAGTAAATGCAAAGAAAAACTGAAATATATTTAAAAAATTTATATATATTTAGGAATTGATGAATCATTTGCACAAGAGTTTTCTACTGATTTAACTATGAATCATTGGGCCTGGGTTTCTAACACTACCATGATTTGTGTTAGTATGTTTGTAGGAGATCGTTCAAAAATCATGAACATTCAAATAGCTGAAGACAAATTAGTACTGGTGTAAGTGTTACTATTTTTTGCGGATTTTGGACATATTGTATATTTGTAATATTTGTTCATATTTATTGTAAGATAGTACACATAAATAAATTCACCGTAATTTCTTATATAAATGGTATTATATATATATTTTAATAAATTGAAATCAACTTTCAGGAACAAATCAGAGATAAACCATCATGTTATAACAATAGTTCCAAATAATAAGAACGTATTCATGTATTTACTAGATGGAAGATATATTGAATATAATATAGAAAACAATTCTTTGAGTGAAATAAAAAATGGATTCCCAGAGGCTTGTTACCATGTGGTCGCACATTCAACAAATATGTATGGGTTAAGTGAATGGAATCGTTTTTATAAAAATGGCACAATAATATCTTATAATATTACATCTTTTTTAATACATGATCCATTTATACTTGCTACAACATGTAATCATACACTTCTCTTAATGAATTGTGACGGATCAGAAGTAAGTTATTTATTTGCATATATTGAATATTTATTAATAGCCTTCTAATAGCTAATGATAAATGCATTTAGATCGACACATATCGTGTGTTTTGCCGTTCCAGGAGAAAGAACCTCTATCGCAGCAAAAAAAAAATAACTACAACCCAATTCTATGTCGCTTAGAAGTATATCACATTTTGTGTGTATTTTCCCCTTGCTGACTTCACTTTACAAAAGTAATATGTTACAAAATTCAAATAATTTCATCATTGGAATTTTCTAAATGCCGTCTCAGAAGAACGATAGATATTTTGAAGATGGTATATTTTTTTTTCTTTCCCTTACTCTTCATAGGAGGAATTATCGCTATAGTGCCAAATTTTCGAAATAGAGTTTTCATTGGATATATTTTAAAGTCCCATGAAAACGAAAAATTTATTTTAGTGAATGATCAGTATTAGTATTTGTGTGTGAAAAAATATCTCAAATACGAAAATTCGCATGAAGCTCAAACTTGATATCCTGTCTACCACCCTACCATCGCATCTGACGCGAAGATTTCGGGCAAAATCCATTTCTCGAGTTTTTGCTTTCAGCTTATTTAAAAACTTTTCCTTAGAACCTCCAACTTCAAACTCGCCGACATCCTGAAGTGTAAGATCACTGCCAGAGCTTGCTAGTTAATTACAGCATTAACAATCTGAACATTAAACCAACCTTTCTTGTGTCAAAGGCTGAGAATATTGTCTTTTATTTTATAAAATAATAAATCTTTATTCAGGAAATAATGTCAATCATTCTAATAACATTTCCCTAGCGTTATCCTGCATTGGTCCCGTGCTTTTTCTTTTTCAAATGATAAAGTTAATTCCAATTCTAAGCCCTATCTAATATCGGAAACGTTTTTACCTAAGCTAGTTGAAAAGAAGATAATCTGAACGTGAGAGAGGGAATGGGTCGGATCGGCAAGTGTTTCTATATAGTTACATCATTTTATCCTGAGTGACTTTTGCTGCACGAGTTCATGCATTATTTTGAGGATCTAAATGCCATTTTTTGTTTACCAATAAGGGTCAAAATTTTCAAGTTTCGGCTGAGAGGTCTAGAATTTCACAGTAAATTTCAGATATGATGGTTTGACCTTTACTTAAAAGTTTGTTATTACTACGCTTTGCCATCTAGAAAACAACCAGAAACATTTTCGAGTACTTTTAGATAATCCGGGAGATCAGCTTTCAGAAAATTCAAGGCTTTCGATAGATATGTAATTTTGGGCAACGACTCGTAATTGTAACAGAAAACATCTATTGAAACTCTTTTCGGTGTTATGATTGTAAACGTCTGAAAAGTAGATGTAGTGTAAATGTGAATGAATGTGTATAGTAGTGATGAGCTAGAGTTTGTCTGATAGTAAGCTAAATCCAGATAGTTACCTCCATCAACTATCTTTGTAAACCCAGTATATTGTGCTGGTTTGGAGGTCGTAGCAAATGCTCGCGTTGTTAGAGAGATAGCCGTAGGGTCGCCAAGTTCCCCTGTAGAAGTAACTACTCCACTTCTCACTAAAGGATAACCACACATAAAATCGGCTACAATAATAGTACAAGACTTTTTTTTTTTCAAAATTCATTATCCTAACGAGAAATAGATCAGTTTTCGGCAAGCAGCTAGTGCGGAAACAGTGATGCATGTTGGAATATGACATTTTGTGAGTAACTCATTTATCAAGCTTCTTCATTTTTCCCATATGATTGAATAATATCTCACTGTTGATTTAGATATATCCAGTTAAGAGCCAAATAATTCTAACGCGGTTCTGACGTGAAGATTATTTTATGCTTCTGCATAAATCAACTTTCGGACCCCATGAGAGTATCACAACACCTAAAAGAGTTCCCCATGAGACTCGATATCAGCCCGAAATTTTTAGAACCCAAAATATGTGTCTTGAGCTGGAATAAAACATAAATGATTTTTAACAGTTTTTATATTTTTATGATAGCATTTTATTT
This sequence comes from Triatoma infestans, assembly GCA_011037195.1. Taxonomy (NCBI): domain Eukaryota; kingdom Metazoa; phylum Arthropoda; class Insecta; order Hemiptera; family Reduviidae; genus Triatoma; species Triatoma infestans. Next base: position 29,333 of record JAAEAF010006785.1, read on the forward strand.
TATTCTTGCTTGAGATCTTTAAAGATTCGATTAGGATTATAATATTCTAAAAATACATAATAAAAGTCGCGTTTGTATATATACTGAGAATCTGTATAAACAAGAGAATAGAATTTAGAGTAATACGATAGGGCTACTGTGGGATCTAATATAACGCATTCTAGAATCATCCCGAAATAAAAGCCTCTATTTTTTATTTCATTTATATTAATGCAATTATATTATGAATTTGCGTATATTTTTAGGTTAAAGAAATATCAGTTCGAAAATTAGAACGTGGCAGTAAATTAGTCGCTGCGACCGGTAACACTGTCATTATGCAGTTACCTAGAGGTAACTTGGAGACTATTCAACCAAGGGCCTTAAGTATTATGAGTGCTGGAAAACTACTTGATAAGAAATTATATAAAGAGGCCATTTGTTTATTAAGAAGACAAAGAATTTGTTTTGATTTGTGTCTTGATCATAATCCATATGAATTTTTTATTAATATAAAGCATTTTATACAAGATGTGGAACCACAATGGATTACTTTATTTATCACAGAATTGTTGCCTAACGATGTGACTAAAGGAATTTACTCACTTTATTACCCACAGGTAATTTTTATTTATTTCTTCTTGACGAACATTTACATTTATTTTGTAGTTTGTATTGTAATTGCTTTTCAGAAGAAGCAACAAATATATCCTGAAGATCAAAAAATAAATAAAGTATGTAATGCTCTTTTGGAAGCCCTACAAAGTGAAAATGAAGAACAGAAATATATGATGCCAATACTTAGTTGTTTGGTAAAAACGAAAAATATAGCTAAAGCAATTGAAATAGCTATAAGTGATCAAGCATTGCAGCATTTGCTATTTTTAGTGGATGTCGACACTTTATACCATGAAGCTCTTGGAGCGTATAATCTTGAAGCTGCATTAAAAATCGCAGGTATACTTCTTTAACATTTAGAATGTTACCAAGATTTGTCAGTAAACACCACAACAATAAATACGCTTACTCTATAATATATTTAGAGCAATCTAAAGCCTTTAATTGCGACCAACGTTGCGACAATCGAGAGCGAGTTAGTAATTATATTATCATGCTAAGTTATAACTCTAAAGTTTTTAATATAAACAGAAAATTTCCCTTAATATCATTTTTCATAAAGTCCTCTTACTTTTCAACGCGTATCCACCTTCCACTAGTTTCCCTATTCCTCATGAAAAAAGAATATTTCCAGCTGAGAAACGCCAAACATACTCCGAATCTTTTACGTCCTATGAGTCACCGTAGTTTATCGAAGAACAGAAATGAATTCATTGATTAAACCTACGTCCAAAAAACGTTTCGGAAGGTGCGAATGTAGGACTAAACGAAACATTGAATCTGTATGACCTTTTTTAGGTTTCCGCAACCATTTTCATGAAAAACGCTTCGAGTTTCCGGGTTGAGAAGCGTCCAGTAGGTTTGTAAGAAACCGACGTTTAGCCCATATTGCAATGAGCCTCTTCAGTGTCGTTACATTTGGAAGCTAATGGAGCAATGAACCTTGAAGAAAAGAGGCGTGGCTACTTCCTCCGCCATCTTGACCGCCATGCCCGCAGTCTTGACCGCGGTCGAGATGGGGAAGGAAGTCCTCTTCCCTACTAAGGTTCATTGCTCCATTAGCTTTCAAGTGTAGCGATTCTGAAGAGGCTCATTGCAATATGGTCGAAACGTCGGCTTCCAGCAAACCTCTGACGCGGTCTCAACCCGTTAATCAAATATTTGTAATGAGAGTTTCAGTGAGCAGATCACATCGAACATTGTTTATTGTTGCACCCTTCTCCTGTTTATGTTCCAATATCCTTTGTTTGTATAAGTTTTCCTGCAGGTTATTACTTCGACGTTTCTATTGCAGCGTGACTGTGAATATTTCCATTTTCTTCCTTCGCAGTCCTGTGCTCATTTGTGGCGTGGATGGCATTCTGCTTGCTCGTCAGGCCAAATTTGAATCTTATCAAGCAATTCATAGATACTCTGTTGCGGCAAGAAATTCGTAGTTACTCCGTGACTGTGCTATACTGAAAGTATTGGCCAATCTTCTTCAGAAATGGACATAATTTATTTTCAACTCGAAAGCACCCTAAGGGATCCAAATACTTTTGCATTGTTGGTAATTTTTGATATCTACATTACATATCATCACAATCTTATACGAATAGTTTTATTTTTCAAGGTAAATCTCAAATGGATCCAAAAGAATACATTCCATATTTGAATTCTCTCAGGGAAATGGAAAGTAATTATAGGAAATTTGAAATAGATAAAATGTTGAAAAGACACGCTTCTGCGTTGCGCAATTTATCTAAATGTGGTGACGATAAGTTGGAATTAATGTACTCGTTAATAGAAGAATTTCACTTATATAATTTGGCTTTAGAATTGTTTGAAAATCAGGCTGAAAGGTATACTTTATTAATTTGTAAATTACACATTATAAATGGGAATATAGAAATTATAATAAGGAAATTGTCAAATAATTATAATTTGACAGGTTCTCTAAAGCTGCATATATGTATGGTGAATATTTATATAAGCAAGCACGCTTTGAAGAAGCTGGAGTTCTTTATTTGAGAAGCAACGACATTCAAAAAGCAATTGTTGCATTTACAAAATCAGGAAACTGGAGGAAATGCATTTCGCTTGCAAAACGGTGCAATTATAGGTACACTAAAATTTCGTTTTTTTGTGATTTTATGATGAAGTGAGTTTGTGCATAAGTTTTTCTTTTCTTTTAGTGATATTGAATTAAGGAACCTTGGAGAGTCATTGTACAATACATTGGTCTCTGCCCATAAAATGAGAGAGGCAGCGGAAATGTATAAAGATTGCTTCGCAGATACAAATAAAGCTATTGATATTTATTTGCAAGGTCATTTATGGGAGCAAGCACTTTATCTTATAGAGACTTCTGGATTGGATTCACTTATTGGTTTGTTATGACAACCGTTTTATTATTATTATTATTCTGTATTTTGAAATCTGTTTACGTAATAAATGACTGCTGAACCACAAAAGTCCATTAAAAAAAATCAGTTGACACAAGCCTTGGTCTTTTTTCCTAGGTGTTTTGCCAAGTATTTCGTTATTTTACACAACATTATAAAAAAGTTTCAAAGCAACCATGTTGCCCGGGAAAGAGGTGATGTTTCCATATGCTTCGTGCGATCTGGTTTAAGTCAGAGGCGACACTAGTATTGAAGGAAGTCCCTAGTGTTTTCTGCCCTTTGAATCAATAATCTGGAGGGAACAGTAGGAAGCCTCATTTCTTAAGAATCAAAATTATTTTCAGCTGAGATGCGAATATCCCACTCTACACATACCGCCATCAAAGCACAGAAAGACAATGGATTCTGCTTTTATTTTATGTGTAATGAGGACTATTTATTTCAGAAACAGTAATCACACCTAATATTCTTGATGCTGTAGCTAAATTAATAGAAGAAATAAATAACATTAAAAACAAATTATTAGGCTTCAGTGCAAGATTGAAACAAGTCAGATTAGAGAAACTAATCAAACCGAAATTCAGAGATATCGGTCAGTTCTCATTTGCTTATTTTATAATTTTCATATTTAAACGACCATATAATTAATTGATATTATCGTATTTATTAATTAGAAGAGATGAGTGATACTAGCAGTGTTACATCCAAAAGCTATAAGTCTTCTATGTAAGTATTTGTTGTATTCATTCTTATTAAGTTGTTTATTAAAACGGCAATAATTTCTTTCTTAAATATGTCAGTTCAAAGTCCAGTAAAATGACTAAAAAAATGAGTCGAAAAATGTGGAGTTTAAAAGAAGGAAATCCTCGAGAAGAAGAAGCTCTTGTAGCAAATATAAGTCAGACGATGGTTATGTCTGAGAAGATTGTCAGTAAGTTCTACAAAGTAAAACGTATTTATTTAAATTTATTATTTCTATACTATTTACTTGGAATGATTTATTTTATAGGTGAAGTTAAAAATATTTCTATTGCTCTTCTTCATCTAAATTTTGATGAAAAAGGGACAACTCTTCAAATAACTGTTAAAGAATTGTTAAAAGTTATAGATGACATAAAAAGTGATGTCTGGCCAAAGGTATAGATTAATTATTTCAAATATTGCGAAACATTTCATAAAATAAATGTTTTTTTTAAACAAATAATATCGTTTTTAGGACCCAAATGAGGATGAACTTGTTCTTTTAGGTAAGGATTTTTTTTCTAATAGTGATTAAATCAGCATTACTGGGCTTTATCTGATATTGTGTCCGTTCTAGTCTGCTTCTTTTCTTTGATCAGATGTATCTGTTAGTTGGCTGATCGGCCAGAGGGTATCATAAGAAAACACAAAAAAAATTTTTGAAGTGTTTTTTATTAATAACCCGACGTTTCGACAAACATTGTTTGTCATCTTCAGGGGCTATCTTAGAAACGGAGTGGACACTCATAAAACCACAGTCATAATTGAACATGTAGTAATAGAATACAAATTTTCCGTTTCTAAGATAGCCCCTGAAGATGACAAACAATGTTTGTCGAAACGTCGGGTTATTAATAAAAAACACTTAAAAATTTTTTTTTGTGTTTTCTTATGATACCCTCTGGCCGATCAGCCAACTAACAGATACATCTGATCATTTCTAACGGCCAACAATTGCTACAATTTGGATGTTCTTTTCTTTGGTACTGACCAGTTTCAGATCTATAATCACGGTTTGGTAGAAGATTGACCGAAACATTGAATTCTACTATTTTTCAAAGTTTTCTTTGGAGTGTGTGACGAAAACATTGAAAAGTGAAGGTCAGTCAGCGTTCCTGCAGTCTTGTTAAACCAAATTCTGATGATGTTGAAGATAAAACGTTAGAACGAAGGAAAAAAGCATTACATGGACAAATAGGTTGGCAGAGTGTAATATTGTCGCGTCCAAAGAAATTCTTACGTGTCTCTTAAGGCTAAATAAGCAATTCGTAGCATTGCATTCCCACCCATATAGAGTACAAAGCATCCGCCAAAACATAAATGGCCCAAAACACGCCATAAACGTTTACTTTTCCCTACCGGACATTCATTCTAATTTCAAAGCAGATCTTTTATATATACTTGAACTTCTTCAATGATATAACTAGAAGTTGTAACCTATAGCTGATGTTTTTTCTTACTTTCAGATGCTAAATTTAAATATCCACCAGATGTGAACATTGACGCTCGTTGGGAAGTGACTGTATTTAATAAAAATTAAAGCAATTTTAATGAGCATACATCTGTATATATGAGTTTTTAATGTAAGGTCGTTTTGAAATTTAAAAAGTAAACCTATTATAAGATAAAAGAAAATTTATCTACATCTTTACCCTACTTTTATTCCCCACATGGTACCATTAAATTGCACACATTTCATTCAGTGTGTTCCCAGGGTTGTGAAGTATGATTAACCGTTCTTTAGTTCAACATCTTTAAACCGCTGCAAAGCAAGTCGTTTGTTTAAAAACATAATGAGGTGGTATTACAGGGCGCCAGAAAAGGGTGGTACAATTTCCCAGCAAAATTACATTTCAGCAGTTCGAGCTACATTGGTCGAATATTAGCAAAAACACGAATCCGCTGACCAGTAAACCTCTTTTTTGTTCTGTATGGCCAAGTTTTTTCAGCGGTCCACAAAAAATCCCTCCCCAAAAAATGGTCCCCCTTTGGAACCCAGAAAACGATGGTATGATTTTTCTTGCAGAAAGTTTGCCATAGTTAATCACTGCTTTCGGTGAAGATAGTCGCCTTTGCTATATATGTTGCTTTATTTTTTTTCTTCTTGCGTTTGCGTAAGTAATCTAGCTCTACTTCTAAGTAGAATAGACTAAATCATCATCATCAATTTAATATTGTCGCAAGAATATTTCACCTCAGCCAGCTGTTTCTGTATTTGTCCATCTGGCATACAATTTTGAGTGCAATTCTGACTTTTTTTTTTGCCACATTATCGTAAATTACTGAAAGTAAAACTTTTTCTACTAAATTTCCTGTTAAAGTGGGGCGATCTCTGTATTCTTCGTCGTGAACATTCATTAATTCTTCTCGAAACAAACATCATGATTAATTTTCTCTCATTCATAATATTTTGCCCATAAATTTCAGAAATTTGCTCATAAAATCTCTAGTACTATTTATTTTGATAATAAAAACCAGCACGAACTTCACAGTTAGTGGGATTAATTTTATTCTTGCATTTTAAATTATTCATATGTGGTATGAAAGACGAATCTGACTGCGACATTATGGGTAACCTAGCTCTTACATCATAAGTGAAGGTAATTCCAAAACAGATTTTACTTTAAAAACACTTATTGTATATATTTGTATTATGCTATATGTTTGATTTACTGTACAAAAGTTTTGTAAATAAATGATATTTTTTGTAATCTTTGAAGTCTTAGCCAAAACAAAAAATGTCTACAGGATATCGCTAGTTCCTAAAAAAATGAAACTATGCAACTGAAATTAATTGTTTCAAGCAACCAGCCCTAAAAAAATTGATGACGCTGTAGCATCGTGCGTCGTCAATGACACACTGCTGCTCAATTGACATAGTTCGGCGTCAGTGACAAAGATGGTTGATAAGCTGTGTGTTAATTAATGTTGTAGTTTTTAAAATGCAATGTGGTTAATATAATATAGGTTATTTCATACTACTATTATGTCTTTACGAGTAAGAGGTAAGAGGGTGATGTGCGCAGAACAAGGGTCAAGGCGATAGTCCGCCTGGAGCCGTCGTTGGGCAGATCTTGGTGGTAGTAGTAGCAAAGAAATTATTGTAAACAGCGATATTATAGACCTTGCTACTGAGGGCCCCTAGCGCATTTATTTATGGCCTACACAAGTTTGCAAGTTTGTGAAATTAAAACGCCAATAAAACTGTTGCTTAATGCTTTGTCTTCAAATTGTCAAATCAGTTCATAACAATGTGATCCTCTCACTTCATTCTTTTAGTCTGCCAATTTTATAATGTACTAATGACATTACAAAAAAAAAAAAATTATAAGAAATGTGGTAAGAGATTTAAAACAAAAAAAAGGGAAAGCAAAATTAAAGGTAAATTATAATTTTCTTATGATAATAAACGATAATACACTAAAAAATATAGAAAACAATTTTGATTCTTAATTTTATTAATTTAAGTTTTTTTTTTTTCATAAAATAAATGTACATTTCTAGATTTAAAAATAAAAGAAGAAAAAAAATAAAATAATTAAATCTCACTCTTAAACCATCAGAGATAATATGTTTCTATTCCTATGACATCGTTAAAATATTAATTATGTTAAAGGAATGAGAGTTCATTCTGTAACATTTTGTTACGTGGTTTGTTTAATACAATAAATTATAAAAGATATCAATTGATATTTTTTTTTAACAAAGAAAACATTTCCCACAAATAAATTTTTAGTTCATCATTTTTATTTTAATTTGGAAATAAAGGACATACCAGTTTGGTCCAATTATTTATGTTCTGATCAACATCTTTTATCTTTTTTACAAAATCTCACAGCTTTGTTCCCATTATTTACTATTGTTCTTAAATTATAACTCTACCATAATTTTCTCACAGGACAGAAATTACTTGAAAAAAAAAAAATAAACTAAATTAAAAAATAAAAATACGAAGAAAGTTCTCCAGGTACTGCCGTAGCTTTAAGTTAATAGCCGTTTCTTTCACGTTTCTTATTTTCTTTTTTTAAAAAAATAATCGGAAGCAGCAACATATTTTTCTCTGATTTCTTTTTTTTCTTTTTTTTTTTGAATAAGTAACCAAAGTAAAAAAATCTAAAATTAACGAATTAATATAACAAGTTTACTCTCACCAGATTCCCAAAAATTTTGTGACTAATGTAAAAACCATGGTGAAAATAAAAGGGCAAGAAAAATTTTAAAATATTTTAACAAATAATAAATGATTGAAAAGTGAACAAACGAGGGTTAATTCTCGCAAGCTCAAATAAACGCTCGCAAACAATGAACAAACAAAATATAATTTCTATCACATTAATTTCTTTTTTGTTTCTTTTTTTTTTTTTTTTACTTCATCTAACTCTATAATCTTAGTTAGAAGTTAAAATTTTTGAGAAACTCTTCCTAAGGAGTATATAGGGATATTTATTTATTTATTTTTACTTAATTAAAAAGCATTAAAAATCACATTTCATCGGACAATTCTTCCATTCGACAATTAACTGCCATCTGTACAACCTCGAGATTTGGATAATCCAACTCCTTAATCAGGCATAGAACTGCGTTTAAAACATTCGTCCTCTGAAATTTAAAAAATTATATTTTATTTATACATAAAAAAAAAAAAAAAAAATGGAGAATCAAGACTTTTCCTTACATGCAGAAAAAAAAGAAGAAAAACTACAATCTATCAATATTAAAATCTGTTAATTCTGTTACAGTCATTGCAAATATTGACATTCATGCTAAAAGTGGTAAGTGTAAAGAATTCTAAATAAACCGACGAAACATGTGATAATGCACAGCAATAAAACGGTAATGTCCCATTCAGTACCAAACCGGTGTCCTCTCCTCGAGGAGACAAGAATCCATATGGAATTCAAGCTGAAAAGAAGAGGAGAGAACTCTTAAAATGCAAGGAGGCTGCTCAGAAGAGTTCGTTATAAGTAGAGGTCTCAGGCAGGAAGATGCACTGTCGACCATTTTATTCAATCTCGCGCTAGAAAAAGTTATAAGACAAATGGATATGAATCCCAATGGTACAATTTTTAATCGTTCCATGAATACCTAGCGTACGCCGATGATGTTGTTCTAATAGGAAGAACTATGAAGGCGGTAGAAGATTGTTTTGAGCAACTTGAGAGAAGCGCGGCTCAGTGGGTCTTCGGATCAACTTCGACAAAACTAAATATTTGTTAGCATCCAGATATGACAATAGAATCTGTCGGTCACAAACTGTTACAATAAATGGAAAAGCCATTGAAAATGTGAAAGCATTTAAGTACTTAGGAACCTTGTACACGCAGCAGAGGGTCATGGCAAGGGAAATAAAAGAAAGAATGGCAGCCGGCAGCAGATGCGTCTTTGCTCTACGTTCAGTCCTCAGGACGAAGTCGCTTTCGAGGAAGCATAAGATTAGGATCTACAAAACAATAATCCGTCCTGTGGTTATGTACGGATGTGAGTCTTGGGTATTAAATGTATGTGAAGAGAATTTGCTTCGCATTTGGGAAAGGAAAATTTGGAGAAAAATTTTCGGTCTAAATTTCGTTAATGGGGTTGAAGAAAAAAAAAAATATATATCAAAGTGGAACTAAAAAAAAGTAAAAGTTTAAAATAATAAAAAAAACAATAATTTACAAACTAACTCTTTCATTTGGCCTTTTTTGCGCCGACTGGACACAGCAGGTTGATCCTTGACAACTTCTCCTTTTCCAATCATTATTATAAGCAAATTCACCATCCGTCTGAAATTAACATCAGTTATAAACTTCAAAATCCCATTTGTTGCGAATAAACAAACAAAAAATTATTAAATAGGACAAAAATAATATGACTATTTTGTTTAGTTGTACCAATCTTTGTATATTCTAACTAAAACTATTTCATTTAGACAAAATAGGTAAGATCCGTTTCTTCTTGCATTATTATTATAATAATTACTATCGAACATTCAATATTCGCATGAAAAAAATAGTTTGTTATTGTTTTAATTACTTACCTTTATGATATAAAAGAACGAACTTTTTGTTCAAGATTTATTATATAATAAATAATAATAGGAATACTCAGGGGAAGGATGTGAAAATTGTCTACATATTTACATAAAATAAATGTATACTTTTTTTTTAAGATACAATAACTATGAATACCGTGCGACTCCTAGGGATAGATGCAAATTGTGGAGGTCTTTGGTTTGTTTGGGTCTCAGGTTTTTCTTCATACTGAAAAAGTAATTTATTCAAATCTTTTAAGATTACACTAATTAAAAGAAAAATTACTATATATACAAAAGAAAAGGATGCTCTTACTTTATATGTCCTAATTGGGATTTCAGGTGGTTCGGCAGGCGGCTGTTCTTGTCTATTCACTTCATTATAAACATTCTGTTCATTCTAATTGTAAACAAGTGAAAATATTTACTGAATACCAGATATACTATTAGACTCTATACTTTTAACTAGATATGACAAAATAAACTAAACACTAAGTTTATTATACAAATAAAACACTATAGATTACAAACTATTTATATAAATATACTGTATTTGCATTCAGTAACAAATTTAATTTACTTTTACAATGAAAATTAATGCAATAAAATAAATTACCTCGTAAGTATTATTTGGTACATAATCTCTTTCCCTCTGGTATCTGCAACACATTTTATAATCGATGAATGATAAAATTCAAATTTTAAAAATTACAATTATATATGAGAGTTTTTTCTAGAAACTAGGCTACAAATTTTGAATTTTTTTCGTTTTTGTCAGTAATTACAAACTTCTTCAAGCATGATATCGTTTTAAGATTTTTTCAAAAAGGTTTGTGGTATGTCGTTTTTTTACTTGTCGATCGCTAGGTCCTTAAATTTTATGCCAGTGTTTTTATTTTTCAATTCTGAAAGCTGGTCACTATCTCAAGTCCGGAGAATAAACTAGAATCGTGAATATATGTTGAAAATTGGACGGCGGACCTGCAACTTTCCTTTCCAATGCATCAGGACTGCTCGACTGACAAGATATTTTGAATGAGTGTTAATACTTCCTAGTATCACGAAACAAAGCATACAAGAAACTTTTTATAGAGGATAGAATGGTAAGTTACTAACGACCCCAAGAGATGGCGCTCGCAGCGCCGTTTTGACTAAAAATTGAAGTTCGAAGTTGTGCCGCATGCACCCTATTCACCAGACTTGGCTCCTTGGGATTTCAGCCTATTTCCAAACCTGAAAAACTTCCATGCTGGGAAGAAATATGGATCCAATTCCGAAGTTAATTCATCTCAGCGACGCACGCCTATTTTGCCGTCCCGGACGAAAGCGCCTACATAGAAGGAATCCGAGCACTGGAGAATCGGTGTGCAGAGTATAAAATATACGAGGGGTTTCGTCGAGAAATAAAATGAATTAATGTTATTATTTCTGTTTCTTCTTTGTTATGTCAGAAAGTTGTCATCCCATTCTCACATATCTTCAGCTAAAAGCATACAGAGAGCTTTAGAAACACCCCAGTAGGTTCTCGGAAAAACTTTCAACCAAACTTGAGAGATCTAAAAGTATGTAGCAAATATTTCAAGTTGAACAAAATTACTATAGCCATTTCAGAGAAAATCGCAAACATCAAAGAATTTTGCAAAACAGGACATTCGTTCATAAATTACAACCGAAATTACAGTATCGTATCCTCTTGCTGATAGGGAACTCAAAATTGCTGGACAAAAATTATTCGAAATAACATCATTTACAATAACATCATAAAGAAATCAATTATGGGAAAGTCACAAACTACAATGAATAATAAGCTAAAAATAATATGTAAAACACTTACGGAATTTGTGGCTCAGGACTATAATTATTTCTTTGTTGCTCTACGGGTGGCGCTTCTGGGGACGGACACCTTTCCTGCAAATATTAAAAATAGTTAAAAAAAATATTAGCAGAAAAAAACATTAATTACCTTCCTATTTATCTTTCTTTAATTCTGGTATAAAAAAATTGAATTTATATTTGTTCATTTTAGTCTATGTAGAAATATAAATTAAACTTTTTTAAATTTTAGGTTCCTTATGAAACTTTTAATATGGAATTGAATAAGACCAATAATTTTATTACAAAATGATTGCATGCTGACAATCTTTTTAAAATACACTGAACGTTTCAATCGATTACTCATGTCATTATTTTATCTGTAATCTTCATTGGACATAAAATATTTGACACAGTATACAGTTTAATATTGAATGTATTCCTAACTATAAGTATATTTATCAATAAAACTGACATGAAACGTTCTTTGAAATAAAGATAGGAAAGCCTTTTTATTCTTTATGAGATTTGAAAGTAAACAAACAGGATTTGATCTTATCAGTTTAAAGAATCCAATAAAATATATAATGTATAACTAAAGTAAACAAGATTTTCTAAAAATTTTTTAAAAAAATAAACGAAATGATAATAATGCTTTTTAGTTTAAAATATAAATCCAATCTCAAACAGCTTTTTATTTCGCTATATTAATTTTTAGTGGAATGAGAGGAAACAAATATGCATATTTTAATCATCATTAGCACTATGATTAATTCATCATTCTGTTTCCTCTCTTAAGAGAAAGAAAAAAAAGGTGCGCAAGATTCTGATATTTACAAGGAGTGATCAGTTGTAAACCAATATACTCTTAGCATATGATCAATAATGTTTTCTAGCAACTGCTATTATGTTGAAAGATACTACCGACTTCAACAATTTGCAAGGCCCCTTTCAAAAATGACTCACACATCCTTTTCCTTAAAGGAGAAATTCAGGGTATCAAGTTAATCCAAGTGCAGTACACACTTAGAAAATGTTTATATAAGACTTATATATAGGATCATTTGTGACAAATATGACAAATCAGTTTTCATCTTTGGTTTGAAATTTTTTGTACTGAACTTGAAATCGCAAATAATTTTTGATAGAGTTGGTGGCAGAAAGTGGAAGAGAAATGGCTGAATTATCTAAACTGTAAATAAGAGGTTAATTTATATCAATTAAAATAGTCCTTTAAAAGATGAAATTAATAACCATTTACCAGCGCATAAATGTATAAAATAGAAAAAGATATATAATATATTCTACTATTAGCCTAATTAACATTACAAGTCTCTTATAAACAAAACATCAAATTTGTAAAAATAGTTGCAAAAATTTATTAAAAAGAAAAACAAATAAATTTCTAGAAGGATGAAAACTTGATTGAGAGAAAAATTATTAGAACATTATTTCAACGGCATTGCTACAGTAAAGTATTGATTTCAAGGTAATACGTATGCTAGACAAATCTGATAAACAGATATTTTACTAGCCCTCATAAATTCCATGAATACTTCAATAGAGATATATTAGTAATTAGCTCAGTATACCAAAATCTATACTTCATTAGTTTAATATTATAGATTTTCTCTCTTATAGCCTACAATATTTGTTTGAATATTTTTATCCGATTTGACATTGTATTCAAATTATACTGTACTCAAACTTTATGGTTCTTACATACCAGAAACTAGTACAATAAAAACCTATTATTTTTTTTTTTATTATTATTATTATACAAGCCTTTGAACTTATCAGCCTGCATTAAATAAGAGAACTACAATCATCCCGTGAGTATTGTTCTAGTCAAAGAGAAACTAATGCTACCAGCACATGAATCGTGATAAAGCATGAACCTAGAGGTTTGGTGAAATCAATTAAGAAATTATAATAATCTAAATTTCTAATGAAAACAAATATCTAAGAATTAAGAAATAAAATTTAACAAATACAAATCTTGTTATATAGAAAAAAAGCAAACTATATTTCTTCTAAATCACTACTTTAATATTTTTTAAGTGTGAAACAACTGATGAATATAATATTATCTTTTAAACTCACTACATACGTGTCATTTACATAGAGCAAAATAAATGAGGATAACAACTTTTGAAAATCAACAAATTATCTAAACCAAAAATAGAATATGAATTAAATTTGAGTATATTTTTGGAAATTTACTTATCCAAAAAAAAAGTTAAATGATTTCTGAACAGTTCAAACATTTATGTTTCCGATTATTTGATTCGCATAATTTCATAAAGAATTAAGTGATATGAAGTATTGAGTATATTATAGATTTTATGTACATATATCTTACTTGCTGGGCATTGGTTTTTTTTTTCAGTTCGGAAGTTTATACACGATTTTATAATGAATACTATTAGGAAAAAACACTATAGATTTGTGGCCTGTCCATAATTTGGTCCGATTCGCCATTTCAATTACATATAGCTGATGAATCTTTAAGTGGAAGGTATAAGCGTCGTCAAGGAGAAGTGGACCAGCTATTTTTCAGGATTCTTGCTTTCCCTGCAGATATTCAAGGCTAACAATACGAACTACGAGGCATGTCCAGTAAGTGAGTGTACTGAATTTTTGTAGGTTACAAAAATTTTTATTTAAACAAAATAATTACCTGGTTACATTAGTACGTATGTAAGCTATTTTTCGACATAGTCACCATTACTCTTAATGCAGGTGGTGAACCGGGGTATTAATTTTTTGATGCCTTCCTCGAAGTAGTTTCCCGCCACAACCCCTTCGTCCACTTCTCCACCTCCCCCTTCACCTCCTGGTCGGTTGAAAACCTTTTTCCACCCATGTGCAGCTTCAGGGAGGTAAAGAGATAGTAATCTGAAGGTGCTAGGTCAGGGGAATGCACGAGGCAAGCAGTTCCTTCGTGGCGTTGGCCGTGTGTGGTCTGGCATTGTCGTGCAGCAGGCAGACTCCCTTTGCCAGCATGCCTCTCCTTTTGTTCATGAATCGCCCTCCGCAATTTTTTTAGGGTCTCACAGTATCTTGCAGAGTTGATGGTCTCCCCTTGAGGCATATATTCAATTAAAATTATGCCTTGACAGTCCCAAACACGGATGCCATGATTTTCTTGGCTGAAATTGTGGTTTTGAACTTTTTGGCGGAGGGTGAAGAGGTGTGACGCCACTGTTGAGACTGCCTTTTGGTTTCAGGTTGTAGTGTGCAACCCAAGTTTCATCTCCAGTAATGATGGAGCGGAGAAATTCATCTCCATGGAGTTTGTAGCGTCTCAAAAACTCTTGCCCGGCCTCCACTCGATTCAACTTGGCGGGAGATTTGGATTGACATTTTTCACGAAACGTATTGTCGCGTCGACAGTTCTCAACGTACTGATCTCGAACCGGTCTCGTTGCGGAGGGGAGGAATCAGGCTACAAGACAGTGTAGCCGACATGTCGAAAACAAAATCCCTCCGGCCGTGAGAGCCTCAGTACACTTACTTTCTGGACATGCCTCGTACATTCACAGCGCTGGAACTCCTCTGATAAAAAGTGGGCGTGGTAATTGATATACACATCTACTTGGATTTAACGTACCCCCCCCCCCCCCCACCCCAAACACCACACAGACACACACACTTTAACTCTTGAGAAATAAATTTCTCTTATAATATACACCAGTCTATCCCCTTACTCATATACAAATTTTGCATAACTGCCATACTATACTAGGCATTCCATATAAGTAAAATGCTCCTGTAAAGTTTTCTGCGGTAAGTTCAAAATAGATATACATTATATTTAGTTATATACATCTCCACTCATTGATGTTTTCCTTTAAAAAAAAAAAAGGGACCAACGTCACTAAAGGACCGAACATGTGTTTTCCCATTCAGGTAGCAACACCCCTCTCTTAACCTAGTTCCGTCATAACAAAGACTTTTAAAATCCAGTGGTGTATCAACTGTATTTGCTCTGTGCAAGTCTATGTTATTTTACACAGTTTAACAAAAACATTATGATGATGGGCGAACGCCCGAAACCGATCGATGACCACAAAAATATATTTCAATTTGACTTGATACAAATGGAATTATCCGAAAGAAATTATTAAATCCTCTTTGATTTTAAAAAATTCTTGATTTCATGGTACACGGAAAAAAATATGGTGTGAAACACTCACACGACTTTCTCTGACTGCAGTTTACTCAGATTTAAGTGATAAATTTTTTTCTTTAAAATTATAATTTTGAATAAATTTTTTTGTCTTCAATTTTATCTAAAACTTATTAAACTTTAAAGTAATAAAAGAAAATCTAAACTTAATGCTTTTTTTTTTTGTGGAAAGCATACACTACTCTTTCCCCAAAACTTTTCCTAAGGGATCCAGAACTTTCAGGTCACAATATATTGGGTTTATAATAACTCTTTCAATATACATCCAACAACTTACATACATACATGCTTCTATTTTTAACATGATTGTATAATATACTGATTGATAGCTTTCATAAGATCTCTTTAATTATTTCAGTAAAAAATATTTAACTGACAGCTTCAGGTTATATCTTACAATAGCAATATCTGCCAATGACGGTACAATTTATAATAATTTTATAGAAAAATGGTTCAAACTAAGAATAAATAAAAGTATCTTTCTTTCTAATTCTGTACAATTATATCTTAAATGAAATATTTATAAAATATTTAAAATCATTTTATAGTAAATATCTTATTTGAAATTTTTTTTTTTTTTTATTGCACTATCTTAAACAATAAATTACTTTGATTCTATAAAATATAGTATGAGCAAATTATTTGTTAAATATTGTATTGCGTGTTTACGCGATCATTTTAATATCATACAAAAAAATAAAAAAATAAAAAAAACAATAATATAAAGCATGAAATCATCCCAACTAGGTGGGTAGAAGGGACCGTCTCTCCATGAGAGTAGAGTGTACCTTGACAACACACCTACCTACTACACTGTTGTATAGTTCGGAATAATTTTTACACCACCTAGTGTATGACTCATTCCCAGTAAATATTTCACTATTATATAATCGTTATTTTGTATGCAAGACGTTCAGTACTATAGAAAAAATTTAAATAATAAATCTGGTATTTTGATCATGACCAAAACTCATTACTTAGGTATTTTTTGTTTAATATTATTTACAATAATGTTATACACCAATTAAATGTTTTACGAGAGACAATGTAGCAGAATTATTTCACATTGTTATATTAGAAGCTGCTAATCTGTACAAAGTTACCTATGAGATACATTCGTCACGTACCTTGTTTTATTTGTCCCTTTTAAACCGGTTTTAATATAACTTAGCCTTAGTGACATATAAGGCCTTTCTCATAATGTTGAAAAAAGCGAATGAAACCAGTTCGAGGATCTAACCAAATAAAACAATCTGTGACGGATGCAACCCACACGGTTAACTTACTTATAGCTCAGGCAGGCCCCAATGCACCCGATGCAAAAATTAAGAAAAAGGAAGGGTGTCATGCCACTAATACTATATAGGTAACGCAGAAAGTGGAAGGACTGTTCTTATTAAACTTAAAGCAAAAGATTATGTAGGCTATATCCTGCTATATATATGTATATAAACCATTTATTCCAGTTACAAGCAGAAATTATAATATTTACAAAATAAAATCATAAATAAAGTAAAAAAAAAAAAAAACGATAATAATAAACAATCTCTGGAGAAAATGTCAAAAACAAAAGAACACTTACGAAGAAATTTTCAATATAAATACAAAATGAACTTTAGCAATTTTTTTTTTTTTAGTGTTTAAAACAAAAATCCTGATGTCAAGGACCCATAAGATTTTTTTCTTGGTCTAATTGACAGATTTCCATCACTTTTGTGATGATGCATTCATTATAAGAACTATCACTTTAGAGGAAATCCTATCGTCACAATCACTCAAAAATCCGGAAAAGTGTGATTCACTTTATAAACTTTAAATTTTGTTCATTTGTCCTAAGATAACTATAGAGATAGTGGATGGACAAATAACCAATGCAAGCAGCTAGGGAAGTAAAGGGCGCGCCAATAACATAAGCTAATCCCATAAATTTTAAATTTAATGTCACAAATTCCGGAAAACTATCTAAATGTTTTTTTTTTTTAAATTGTTTTGAATAAAATTGATAGGTTTATATTTGTGCAGTTAGCATTCTAAGTTTGAAGGAAATCGTTTACAGTCATTTTGAAGATAATAATACAAAAAGCTCGAAAAACTTTGCTATTAAGTTGCACTTTCGGGTTAACCGATTTTCATCAAATTTGGAATCCTATCAATGCATATTATATAAATCAATATTATATAAGTGGCAGAACCACACACTGAATTAAAGTAGTACTTCAAGGGGTAACCTTAACATTTACTATTCCCAGAACCTTCCCAAAAATCAAATTTCTCAATAAAAAAAAAAAAAATGTTTCAAATAAAAGTGAGAGGTATTTATTTATTTATGTAGATAGTATACGAAGTTTAATGAAAGTCGTTAGAGGGATGTTCGACAAAATCGCGAAAAACCATTCAGTAAAGTCGCACTTCCGGTTGATGAATTTTGTCCGAAACCTTCGTGTCATGAGCGGATTATAGTAACTAGACGGTCAAGTCTGAACTTCCTGCGATTTTTCCGTTTTTGAGATATTTTGTTCATACACACGCAGATAAATCGTTACAAACATTTTTACTTTCTCTTACTCCCTAGTAAGAGGAAGTATTATAATCGTGTCAAATTTTCGATATCCAGTTTTCACCGGAAATATCCGTTTTGAGGTCCTCTGAGTACAAAAAAGTGGTTTTTAGCAAATGGTCTGTGTGTGTGTGTCTGTATGTATGTGAACAGCATAGCTCAAAAACGAAAAACCGTAGAATGTTCAAAAACTTATATTCCTTTTAGATATCACCATGGGACCTGACGGTAAGTTATACGTCAGAATTCCTCAACCGGAAGTACCACTTAACAAGTTGTTTTTTTTCACTTTTTTGCAATTTTCTCAAAAATAGCTCCAACGATTTTCTTGAAACTGGGTACATCAACAACACATACAAAGAGCTACAACATTTATCTGAAACATTTCTCCGGAAAAATGCATTTAAGGGTGCTTTTAGGGGAGGGGTGGGGTTACGGTTTCCTTTAAAGTGCTATTCTAGTTTATTAGACCATTCTGTCATCTAAATAATGTTAATTAGAATTGGATGTGTTATAGAAATTCCAAGTTTGAAAAAAAATCTGATGACCGGAAGTGCATTTACATTATCACTTTACTAAATGATTTTTTTCACTTTTTCGCGATTTTCTCAAACATAGCTCCGACGATTTTCTTGAAACTTCGTATATAAATTACGCATACAAAGATGTACAACTTTTGTTTGAAACACTTCTCTGGAAAAATTCATTTAAGGGCACTTTTAGGGGAAGAAGGGGATGTTTTTCCCTAAAGTGCTATTATAGTTAATGATATCTAAACAAAATTAATTAGAAATAAATAGATGGCCAAAATTCAGAGTTTTAAGAAAATTAGTAAACCGGAAGTGCGCTTTTACTGAACATTTTTTCCGGTTTCGACGAAATTCATTAAATTTAGTACACAAACTATAAAATTTGTAAATTATAATTTTGAAAACTGGAGTAAGAGAAAGTTGTGTGAGTGTTTCATACCAGATTTTTTTCTTATTCTGGGGATCTCAACACATTTCAGTAAAAACTCAATTTTCAGAGAAAGTAAAAATGAAAAACACATAATTAATTGAAATAAATGCTGCACTTCCGGATTAACCGATTGTCATTAAACTTACTTAATTCACCGGTTATTAAGTAGATTACAGAACTTTCTGATATTCCGAAAGAAACAACCCTAAACTTTAAAGAAAAACCTAAGGCTGAATTCCTACGATCAGTTTTCCTCGAAAAATGTTTTCAAATAAACAATGATTGAGATGTTACAAGAAGTTTGAAGAAAAAAAATCGAAGGAACTGTTTTCGAGGAAATCAGGATAAACTGTAAACAAACCATTCAGTATATCACACTTTCGAATGATGGATTTTGTCCGAAGTCTTTAAATGGAATATGAAGTTTAAGCTACCTACGACTTTTATTTCTGTTCTCCCACTTACTAACTCAGTAACACAAAAACACACAAACCAATTGCGAAAGTAGTTTTTTCCAATTCAAGAACTTCAAACATGTACAAGGGAAAACTTAATAATTCAGAATTTTGGCACTCTTATAATACAGGAATGTAAAGTTGGGCTCGTGAAAAACTGTTTATTTAAAAGTTACATTATAAAAATGTGGAGATATTTCGAAAAAGTAAACCTACAAAATAAACAACTGATAAATTCAATGAAACAATATGTTTCCAAATTTTCTTCACTACAAGCAATTTCTATCAAAATCAATCTTAATAAATAAGGTTGGTGAGTTGGAACTAATTTGGACTATTCAAGTTTGTTATTAGCAAGATTTCTGATGTGAAGCCATAATATTTCATAATAGGTAAACCGTGACAAAATGAATTTATGGAAGAATATTAAATCTCAGGGACATGGCACTAATTTAAGCTCACAGAATTCATCAGGAAGGCTACAAAGGCAACGGAATCAATCCACCGGCAGTCCTTTTGTTTAACATTCATTTTCAGACACCTTGCATAAACCAACACCTACTTGCCTAAACAAAATTGGTGTCATTTTGAAAGCTTCTAAATATTATAGTAATAATAATAATAAAAATTCATTTACAATTAATAAAATAAGCATTATAAAATTTCTGTACACAAATAAGAAATAAATTAAATAAAATACCGAAATTAAATTAAACAAATCCTTGTTTAAATAAAACTTACAACTCTTTTAGGCATTGGATTAACCGGCCTGCCGAAAAAAAAAAATGTCTACGATAGAAAAGGATTACTAGTTTTGTAACTAACCAATTTTAACTTTTTTGACTCAATAAAATAAAATGAATGTCGGTTAATAATGTAGTTTGAATTTCTTTCAAATATAATTAAATTTCTTATATAATAGTTTAATTTAATCAAACAAGAAAAGTAAACTTGCACTCTCGAAACAATGAAGAAAACTAAACTAAACTAAAAAAGATGAATATGTGGATGGGTCCGCAATGCTGGATAACATCTGGTATTTTATCCTTCATAGCATGCATATTTACAGTGTTCCTGATCGGTTTGGATTTTCATCCATCGAAAGAGCAAAAATCACTTAAACGTAATGTTTCTGTTACATTCAAACTTGTTGGTTTTTGTTGGTTGTATATGGCTGGATTCGTAATTATATAAAAACCATCAAATGTGAGTATAACAGAAACATTACATTGAAGTGAAATCTCTACACGAACTTGGTGAATTTGCTCTGTCGATGAAGAAAATCCGAAACCGGTCAGGAAACAAAATGAATATGCATGCTATGACTGTTAAAATACAAGATAAAAAAGATGAGTTTATTTATATGAAATCTTCACACAAACTTAGGGGATGTTACCTATACAAACATGTTTATAATTTATTTCTTTTAACAATATTAATGTTGCAAAAATATTAATCTTTCAATCGATTTCTAAAAAAAAAAACAACATAAATTTAACAAATCTTTTCTAACTTATCTTGAAAGAATTTAATATTAAATAAGTTCTCGGAATCACAATAATGGTAGATATCATAGAGAAATAGATAGTTTAAATAATTTAAATTACATTTATCGTAATCATCATTTAAATCAAATTTTTTTTAAAAATACTTCGTCAATTAATAAACATTTCTGTTAATAATATATTACTGGTTATTAAATTATAAAAGCAATAAAAGTTATAGAAAAATCTAGCGTTAATATTTTTTAATCAATAATCTTCCAATTATGTCTTCTAATTTTGTTACATACTAATAAATAAATATTTTTAAAAAATTATTATATATTAGACAATATAGTGAAATAGAAGCTTCTTAAGTGCACAGTGTAAATCGTTTTTTTTTGTTTAAAAAGTGAATGTGAAAAATAGAAAAAGATGCAATTGAAGAAGAGACAATAAGTTGAGTAAAAAATATTAAAATAATTCTTTAAAAAAAAAAAAAATAAAACCAAACTGGAGAAAAATAATAACTACGAATGGTTAAGAAGAAAATGTTGGAAAAAAAAAGAAGAAAAACCCACCTCTCTAGCTTGTATGTAGTTTTTCTCATATTCCTCCTCATCGGAATCTGAATAGTATTCCTAAAAATTGAGCAGTGCATATTTCATATACAAATCTGAAGAGTTATAAAAAGCTAGTACTTCCACATGCAATATATACAGAATATTATATTTTTTTTAAGAAAATGATTTCATTATATGTGTATTATGCAAAACTTTTAATAATTAAATTCTTCAATGAATTCAATTAAATGCTTATATTTATTTCAAATCTAAATATGTATCTTTTTTTTTTTTTTTTTTAGTATAACTATTCACGGTGTCATTCATACAAATTTATAAAGGATTCCTTCATAGAAATCTCTCAAACTGAATATTACAATATTGTTTACTGTAGAGAAGGCTGAAAATTGGTTTAGTAATGAATGCATTTACAATTTTGCAAAAAAAAAGTGTGTTAATAAAATTGAAATACGTATTATTGTAAACAACAGACAGACACACATTTCAACCTCTCATAGACAAATGAAAACTTTAAGCAAGGCTATTCAGCTAGGTTTAAACTTCCATATAAAACAAAGTAATTAAACAATAATTAGAAAAAAAAAAGAAGGTTATTTCACTCAAAAAATAAAACATTTTAAATGAAAGATATATCGAAAGTAACAAATACCCCTATTTGATCGGGACGATATAATGTTTTTCCATATGTTTGTGCCTTCACTGTTTCACTATTTTCTATGATTATATCATCAAGTTTTTCTAGTTGTGGTAAAGCTTTTATTACAGCCAATCTATACCTGTAAATATAATAAAAAAAAAAAGGTTAGTATCTTGAATTAAATAGTTTTATGTATTATATATTTCGGGTATTAATATGAGAAAAATGTGATATATTAAAATAATTTTGAATATTGAGAACATGTAAATGGAGTGTAAAGGATCAAGTAATAGGTCAAATGGTCTTTGCAACCATGACCAAGAAAAAAAAAAATGTATTGATCACATAATTAATATTGAAGAAGACAGTGAAATATTAACGCAACAACCTATATATCTACATTTACTCTGTAGGAGGTGAAGTGATTTAGCACTTCTTGAAACCTCGAGAATATCCCAGTATTACACTGACATTGCAAAACACTCATATTACCCATGCGAATGTATTTTAAGTTTGGTATATCCAAAATAAAATCTAGCACATCACCATAAGGTATTCCTGAGTAATTCTGCATATTCCTACTTTTTACAATTACTACATACAACAGTGAAGCAGAAATGAACTTTTTGTTACTTTATCACGCTACTATAATCTCATCTCTAACATACTTCTTACACGTTGAATTCACACACACACAAAAAAATAATACAATTCTTCCCATACAAACATCCTATTGTACTCCAAGTTTATTATTAAACAAATCCAACAATTAGTGCTTTTATTCAAGTATATAAAAACAAAAACAATCTGTTGGATTAACTTTCTGCCATGGAACGGAATTTTCAGTAATTGATGAAACCGGTTTTAGCGTATTAATCTTCAAAATATTGTAAAATGGTAAAGAAGTAACAGACTTGTTATTAGGTATGGACCTTTCAATAGTGAAAGAAGGGTTAATAATCCCGAAGTCTTTAATAACTAAGAATCATTCTTCAGTTCAGGCTAAGGAGCATTCTTCAGCCAAAAAACTAACGTTATCATGTGTAGTATGAGCAATGCAGGATCGATTCCCATGAAGCTTCAATAATGTGAATCTTATGGGCCCAAAGAAGCTTTTGTTAACGGCCCTCCACACCTGTTTTATTACAAGGATTATGTAAGATTATGAGAATGATAAAATGAAGAAAGATTGCTAAACACCGGCAGAGTAAAAAGAAAGTTGTTTGACAAACTAAAGCATCAAGTGCCAAGGCGGCACCCTATCAAACCATATTGCTGAACGCTATTTCTCACCGGCTTGGAACCTGTAAATACCAGACAGTTCAGCACAAATTTTGAAGAGGCAGTTTTCAGCTTCACCTTTCCAACTTGCAAAATCAGTAGGACGAATTTTGATGAGAATCAAGTGCTAACATTTCTTCAACGCCTATCACTAAGAGGAAATAAAAGATAGTCCTAAATACTGATTCTTCTTAAGTCTGTATCACTAATTTTCAACAAAAGTTGGAACCACGAAGATCGTAGTGTGGCGGAGGGTCACATTCTTAGGACTTCTAGATGATGAATGAGCGATCCGTCTCGTCCCAGAATTATGAATGGGCAATAATATATTCAACAATTTTGTAAGGTACTTTTATTAAAAAATATTCTAATCAAACACTGCAGTGATTTTTTTTTAATTTTCTTTTTGTTTGTACATATTTGATGAGCGGCTCCGGAACGTAAACTTTGAATTGCATTAAGTTGATAAAGAAATTTTATAAAACAAACATTTAATATAATTTGTTGTGGTGGTTGGTTCCGCAGTGCTGGAAAGCATCATAGACATTTTCCGTGGTAGCCTGCTTCATTTTGTGGTCATCGACCGGTTTCGGGCGTTCGCCCATCTTCAAGATGCTCTGTGCGAGTCTGTGTTGTCACACTGTCTAAAAAACGCATCCTGAAGATGGGCGAACGCCCGAAACCGGTCGATGACCACAAAATGAAGCAGGCTACCACGGAAAATGTCTCTGATTTAATATAATCATTGGCCAAAGAAATACAGGGTTTGATAAGCAAAACCTTCGGCTGTGGCCTATTATATTTTAAACACTTTTAATTTATTGCTTTTAACGGTCGTTGTAGAAACGACGTTTCCTAAAAGGGGTCGATATATGAAACTAAGGGCGGATGTTCCAAGATTCCATGTCATTGAAGACTTAAAGAAAAGGAAAAGCGGACAAGCAGGAGAAGGCATGATCTTCGAGTTTTAGATAGGCAATTTTATATGCTCCGGACTACAAAGGGAATCATTAGATATAAATAAAGCGAAGCCAGATACTGGAAGAGAGCGAACACATAAGCAAAAGTCACATTGCCCTACTAAAATAGATCACCTGCTGACTTGCCAAGAGGCGAAGGTGTCGTACCTTCTTCCGCACCACAGGTCATGATTTTCTTCGGAGTAATCTCCAAAAAATGGATGAAGGACACAACAGTCTGCATATTCTGCACATCCACGGTCATTTGAAAACTATCTCACTTGTTTTGCACTCTTGGTTTTACTTTTTACTTTTATTATATTAAGTCATAATTCAGGAAAGGGATTATTAGCTCAGTAGTAGCGTGATGGACTTCAAAACGGAGATCCCGGGTTCGAATCCAGCAGCGCTGACCTTAGACTTTCTCTTCTTAGGAGTCTCTTCGGCTCACTGCCTCTTGCATGGGCAGTGTTGTCCATCACAGTGTTGTGTGGTGATGGGCTAGAGAACACTGCTCGAAGGTCGGCAGTGCACTGAAAAGTCTCCGGGGGATATAACAGATCTTTCAGGTCGCTGTGCAGTATCACTTAAAAGAAACTAAAAGTCATAATTAATAAATTCTGGGCTGCCCACTGAATAATGAAGTACACATATAAAGCAAAGTTAGGGGAAAAAAAATCTTCAAATGGTTTGTTACAAGAAACTCCATTTGCATTTTTAATAAAAAGTAGTGGACAACATAGTAGTTACTGCTTGATGCATAACAGTATAAGGCATAATGACTGCAGGGTTCAAGGTAACCTAACCTAGTCCTGCTTTGCATGAAAATTGAAAACGGAACCTACCTTAGCAGTTTGGTAAACTGCGGTAGTTTTCCCACGAATTTACTAGGTTTTATTATATATATAACTAACCTGCAAATATATATTTTTCTATTTATTTCATAAAATCTAAATAATTAAAAGTAATTAAACTAAAAATTTATATATATATTACCCATCAGTATTGTTTGAACAAGGATTTTCTTCAAGCCAGAGACTTCTCAATTGATGTAAATCTTTTAAGTAACAAACTTCATTTAAGTCTTTAATATTATTCTTTCTCACAAATAAGTCTTGAAGCCGCTTACAGTATTGGATATCCACTAATGTATCTATATTGTTAACACTAAAAATAATAAATAAATAAATTCATGTAATAAATTTAAAACAAAAATTAAAACTGATATGACGAATTTGTCTTATCCTATTTCAAAATTTCTGACTTGACAATTTTTTTTTTTTTTTTAAATATAAGGCGCGTCATCTATAGTCACTGGCGCCCGTAGCATTCACAAATTGTCTTCAAACATATAATACTAATAATAACTAATAGTTCTATTAAATAATTGCAAGCGAGTAATATTAGAGTATAAATGCCTTCTTACAGGCTAGCCTTATATTACCGCAACCCAGAACCTTCTTTTCTTTTTATTCGGCAAAATCTGGTGTGAAACACTCACAAGATTTTCTCTGACTGCAATCTACACAAGTGACAACAACAAAAAAACGCACTTCCGGTAAACCGAGTTTTTCAAACTCTGAATTTTCTTCAACATTTTCAGTTTAATTAATATTATTTTGATGATAGAATTGTATAATAAACTAAAATACCACTTTAGAGAAAATTAAAACCTCATCCTTTCACCAAAATGGGCGTTCGTCGCTAAGGTGACTTGGGAATTGTATTCATACTTCTTCCCAGCATGGATTTTTTTAAAGACAGGCTGAAATCTGGTGAATAGGATGTATGCGGCACAACTTCAAACTTCAATTCATGAATTTTAGCTATCAAACTGAGAGCATTGTCCTGATCCTGAACTTGAGTTGAATTTTCTTCTTCGTCAGACCTGGCCTTAATTTTTTTTCTTCAACTAATGAAGAAGGTTAGAATAATATTCCGCGTTAATAGTCCTGCCCTTTTCTAGATAATCTACCAACAAACAAGATTCCTTTAGCGGCCCAAAAAACTGTGGCCATGACCTTCCCTGTAGATGGGCAGCTTTTTCGTCTTTTCGGCGTTGGTTCTCCCTTACCTTACCTGCCCACTGTTACGTCCCCGTGTAGGTCCCGGGGTAGAATTGGCCTACGGTATTCCCTGCCTGTCGTAGAAGGCGACTAAAAAGGAGAATCTGCACTGGACATTTTAATGTCTGGTGCATACATTAAAATCCTGCATTGGAAAAGTCGTATCTTCTATTAAGGTCCTTGTGCGGACATTAAAATCTAGTTGCAACGTCCATATCCGCTTGCATCTAGAGACATTTTGGCGTTGGTCTGTGGCGCCTCCATCGCCAACCCTTCGGGGTGCAATCAGCCTCTGGCTCTCCAGGTTGGGGATTCTCCCCAAACCCATCCTGAACCTTCCCCCTTGCAGGGTTGCCTGCAAGTTACCTGGGTTACTGAAACCCCTGAACTTGAGGCAATGGACAGGAATCAGTAGATGGAGAGTCCTATCCGTGATGGAATCCATCGAGCGTGCGATCAGTCACACTAGCTCGTTAAAGTTGAAATACTGAACTATGGGCGCAAGCTACTTTCCGAGCCAATTGCTTGCAATTGAGGTAGGATTCGTAGTGGTCGTGGTTTAGTCAACATTTCCAATGACTGCGGTCATAAGTTGAGCGGGAGGAGACTCGCAATATAAAATAAACCCCGGTGCCAGCCCGTAGCTGGAAGCGCATTTGCTGGGTGTGCGCGGTTTACCAGAGCTTCTAGAGGGTGCCTTCTCTAGCTTCTGGGAGTGGAGTGTGACCACCACGTGGGATCACTCTGCGCGTTGGTTGACCGTATCTCAACCTGCCCTTAAATGGGTCAAGCGAGGGTGTGCCCGGGAGGGCACTTCTGCCATGGCACTAACAGCCTTTCCATGGTGGTGACATACCACTCTTGTTAAACGATTCCGTTGCTTGCAACGGGGGACCGGTTAAGCCCAAGAGGGTAGGTACGGTCTAAAAAGATGCCCCGAAGTTCGATTGGAAAAGGGGTTGCACGGGAATTAAGTCCACTGATACGATTGCCGTTTGGTCTCGGACGTATAATGGTGGATACAGATATCGTCCACAGTAACAAACCGCCGAAAATGTCTGTTGGGTTCGACTTTTAGCAGCTCCCGCTCTAGCGGTTATGTCGCTAAGGACAAAAAGACAAATTCCCGCCCCTTAAGAATATATATATATTTTTTTAAGCAAGTCTATGCATTTTCAAATATAAGCTGAAGAGCGCTCGCGCGCTAATGATTCTGTTCAGAGAAGTATATGCCTGTTCAAAAAAGTTCAAGCATCGTCCTTTACAAATACTGCGTTAATTTTTCAATAATAGTGTAAATATTTTTAGCTTCTAAAAATAAACAATATAAACACGCTACGAAAACGTCGATATGTGAAATTTTCTATTAATTGAGTATTTACACATCAATATTTTATTAACACATCAATATGTTTCACACACTTACAGCCAAAATTGCGCCCCTAAATTTTGGCACCCCAGACAAATGTCCGGGTTGCCCGCCCCAAGAGGGGGCGCTGCTTGTAGAGAGCCAAACATTGTTCCGATACTTGTTGTGGTGGTTCATTGTTCCGATACCATCACGCGTTGTAGTTTTTGATCGGGTGTCAGCAAACGCCGCTTGCTGATAATTTTCACTTAACCAAGATTTCTGTTTGGACATAATGCGCCCTTTCTTTCGTTATGCCAGCAATCTCAGTTACCTTGTCACTTTCAACGCGATCATTCATCATGGTTTTTTGGACTTTTTGGATGAATTCTTCGGTTGTAGCCGATTTTGATCTTCCAGAACCCTTTGTACTACCACGTTTGAAGTCCGCTACCCACATTTTGACAGTTACAAATGAAGGAGCAAACTCCCACAATGTCTATCTCCGCCTTAATCTCTTTAGGAAGATAATCCCTTGATAAACAAATATTTTATCATGGCTGGCACTTCGATTTTTCGAGCAAAACTTCATACTTCTAAAAAGTATAGATTAAAAACAACACAATGTAGCTCTCTCAAATTTTTAGTTAAAGACAGATGGCATAGTCAAAACGGGGGTCAGAAACTTATAATCTCATCCTCGTATATATGCGTTTAAATACTAAAAATAAACATAATAATTATCGATCATACTGTAAGTGCACTGAAATATTTTCTGTTTACGAATTATTTCATAGTTATTATTATTATTATTATTATTATTTGTCTGTGGGGAGGGACCAAAACTCACGCTATCAAAGCTCACTGGGCCAATTATAGCTACCCAAGAAAAACAAACAACAAAAACCGGGTCTAGAACAAATAATGGGACAGACCCGGTTCTAATTCCATATAGATTCACAGCAGTCCGCATAAATCGGACAAGCACGAAGCGGGAAAAGCCTACACTCTTCCACAGCACATCCTATTTACGACAAGGTCTGACCTAATTCATCACAGCCCAGCGCAATAAGTCATAAGATGGAGGGTGTTCCTCCTCTGTGTCAAAGACTCTACAAAAATGGATCCGGCATGAGCCCCCATTATGTAAAGATGTCTCCTAAACCACAATGTCCAGCCAAAGCATCCAAACCACATTGCCCTGAGAAGGTAGAGCCCGTTGGAAAAAACACAGGCAACGTCTATTAATGGCGGTTAAGGGACACCCGATGAGCATTTTGGACTGCCGAAAACCAATTGAGCTCATCCGTAAGGATGAATGCTGTGAAGCTGTCCATGTCTGGAAGCCTGACAGACATGTGCCAGAAGACACGCCAACAGCAGGCTCGGGACCAATGAAAGGAAGAGAGGCGCCTAATTTGGCAAACCTATCCACCTCCTCATTCCCAAAAATTCCCATGTGACCTGGCACTATTTCATAGTTACTTGGAGAGTGGAGTACATGATGTTAGTTATCTACCTAATCCGTCCTAACTTGACGTTTAACTTTGTTAGTTGCTCTGAACATAACTATTGTAAATAAGCTTTTTAGTCCGTGTTTGCATCTACCTGAAAACGGTTCCGTCGATATTTTTTTTTTAAAAATAGCATACTAACTACATACGGGAATATAACTCTTATTTTGAAACTTTATGTTTTTAAGGAAGTTATAATCTTAAGCTTTCTTCTAGAGTGCCATTTCAGTATAAATCGGTTAACCAAACTTTAAAGAACAGTGTTTCGAGTTTTTAGAAATTTTCCATGGAATCGTTCCATTGATTTTCTTTGAACTAGGAGCACTAAATACACTTATAAAAGATAAATTATATCTATTTTTTGTTAAAAAAAAAAATTAGAATAGGAGTCCTGCGGAATCTGTGAAGTTAGTTTCCGCTGTTGTTAGGAATGGCTGGGGTTCTGACTGTTGTGCTTACAGACATACTAAGAACAACTATACATACCAACTATAACTATACATATCAAGAACAACTAAACGTGAGAAAAAATACATTTTTGAAGAAACTATGTTAACTGCAATATTTTACTCATTGCAATAAGAGAAAGTAATGTGAACCAAAATTTTTATTTTCTCTTACTAACAACTATAGCGATCGTGTCAAATTTTTGAAATGGAATTTTCATCGGAAATACATGTTTTGCGGTCCCCTGAATACGAAAAAAATGTTTTTAGCGAATGATCTGGAATATATGTGTGTGAGTGTGTGTGTGTGTGTGTGTATAGGTGTGTGTGTGTGTGTGTGTGTGTGTGTGTGTGTGTGTGCATTAACATAATATCTCAAAAACAAAAAGTCGCACGAAGTTCAAACTTAGTATTCCATTTAGACACTAACAACGCATCAATCACGAAGATTTCGGGCAAAATCCATTAACCGGAAAGGGCGTTCTTACTGAATGTTTTTTTGTTTTTTTATTTATTTATTTTTTTTTCGTAGTTTTTTCGAAAACCGCTCCAAAGATTTTCTTTAAACTTCCTCTACTATAAAAACGCATAAATAACTAAAACACTTTTATTTGAAACATTTTCCCCCCGGGAAAATTGATTTTTTGGGGTTTCTGTGGGGAAAAGTAGCGTTATGCTTTCCTCTGAAGTACCTCTTCAATATAATACATGGAATAAAATTATTATACGAGTATACTAAATCTCTTATCGTGGTCAGACACACTATTTGCTTGTTGCAGGAACCAATAGTTACCACCCAATGGAAGATCTCCAAATGAATTAATTACTGACTTGCACCGCCGAGTAAATCACGTGACCGTCTTTCTATTATAAATTCCAAACACATTTGGAAGAGTCTGAGAGGCACGCCCAATCTTCAACGCGGTTTTTGTTGAATAAAGTTTTAGATCATACTCTTCAAGGTTTCAGATTCAAATTATTGTGGTCTCTCTTTAACCCAACCTCGTTGGTTACTTAAACTAAGATGTCAGCTGCTCTATTTAAATTATTGTCCTTTTCTAGAAAGAGATATGGAACTCGGTTTGTTCTCTGTGTAACTCTCGGATCCAAGGAAGACGTCTTTCATTTCATTGCGGAACGTACACTATCCTTCCTAAATTCATCTTCTTGCCAATCACTTCTTAATTATGCAAGACACGCCTGGCAGTATCGTTATCAACTTGTTCAGTATTTCAATTTCTAATTTTCTTATATTTAGTTATTTTATCTATTTATTTTTCTACTTTTT
>JAAEAF010006786.1:0-40174 GCA_011037195.1 Triatoma infestans
TTTTCCCGGAAGACCGCCCCTTTTTCGTGTTTAGGAGACTTCAAAACTTGTATTTCCGGGAAATTTACAGTTTTGAAAATATGGAATCACGAAAGCAATATTATTTTAAATCGGTGAAAGAAAATAAAGATACACATCCAGCATAAGTTATAAAAGTACTTTTCTAATAATAGATGAAGATTAACCACAAAAACTGACAATGAGATGTACACGAGCAAATTCGGCTTAATGGTGGTGTTGGTTTTTGATAGCTAAGTATCTTGATGCTGTTATCGAGATACACTTCACAAAGAGGCAAGGGTCCACAAAAGAAAACAATGTTCACAAAAATGTTATTATTATTAATAAAAAACACTGATACAACGTTCTACACAACATGAGCCACTTGGTTAAAAACACATAGGAAGAAGTAAGAAGGTTATATATATCGACAACGTGTGTGTGAATGATATGTGTGTGTTAAACCACTAAAACTAAAATTTTAGAGATCTACAGGGGGGCCGCCACTAAACATTCGGCTAGCACAAATAACATTACTGTGGAATCAAAAGGGTCCAGATTATTCAATGGCACAACGTTCAGTAGAAACCATCAACATCTGAGAAGTGAAGCAGTAGGAAATTTCCTGTTGTAAAAACTACCAGATATTCTTCTAAATCTTTTTTGTGTGAATCTTCAACTATTAAACAATGTGTAACCAACCATTTAATAATCACTAAAATAGTCAAATGTAATTTACTATTTACTTAACGTAACCATATATCATATTTTAACATGACCCAGTTAACAGTACTTACAAAAAATAAAAATACAACCATCTGTGTTTACACTGTACCAGACAGATGAAACCTACTTTACACTATAATGTAAATATTTACAATGTAAAGTTCAACAGTGACTAACTGAGATTGATTATGTAGTAAGAAATAATAATGGTTTACGATAATGGATTGGTAATTTCTGAATTTGTAAAAGATAACCTCAAAAAAAAAAAAAAAAACCTAATTCATATGGCAATTTATCTTAAAAATAAAAATAGATTATTATTCTATTTCAGACCAAAACAATGTCAATGAGGAACACATCTTTATTGATAGAAACCTTGGAAATATATTGCCGCATTGTTTTATTTAAAAAAAAAAAGGAAACCAGTTTAAAATTAAAATTGATTTGGTTAATAAGAAGATTACCAAGCTTTTTTAACAATGATAACGAAACGAAAAACCTTTAATAATATGAAAAGGTTAATGTAAAGTAAAAAATAAATTTATAGCCTTTATCCAAAAAAAAAAAAAACTGGAAATCTGGACGAGTAAGAAGCAGAGAAACCAAATAAGGCTGCAACCTAGTTATAGCAATCCAAGATGGAGTTGTTGATGTTAGGAAGATTTATTAATTTCTGATGATACAACAAAATTTTGCATTCCGATAATAACACATCCAGGTAATAATGATAACATAATGGGAGATGTAATTATAAAATAAAGTGTGATTTTATTATCTCCATTTCTAAAAAAACAGGTACAAAAAAAAATCACAAAACTTTTCCTTACAGCAATTTTCATTTTCTCTTACTGCTAAGAGAAAGTATTATTATTATCGTGTCAAATTTTCGATATCGAGTTTTCACCGGAAATACAAGTTTGGTCATCTGAGCACAATAAAAAAGTGGCTTTTAGAAAATTTAATTTGTGTGTGTATTTATGAACAGCGTATCACAAAAACGAAAACTCACAGCAAGTTCAAATTTTTTATATTCTGTTTAGGTATCACCATGGGATCCGACAGTAAGTTACTTTTTAAAGTACCACTTTGCTAAATGATTTTTTCCACTTTTTTGCATTTTTTCAAAAGTTGCTTCAAAGCTTTTCTTTAAATTTGATACATCAACTTGCTAAGAGCAACAATTTTTATTGAAACATTTCTCCAGAAACATTTATTTAAGGGCACTTTGGGGAGAGGAGTGGGATTAGGTTTCCCTCTATAGTGCTATTTCAGTTTATTCGACAATTCTATCATTTAAATAATATTAATTAGAATTAAATACGTTGTTGAAATTCCGAGTTTGAAGAAAATCGAATGACCGAAATTGCGTTTTTATTTAAAAGTATTTTTCAGTTTTCTGCTATTTTCTCTAAAACGGTTCCAACGATTTTCATTAAATCAAGAATGTGAACTACACATATAAAGAGCTACAACTTTTATTTGAAACATTTTTTCGGGCAAAGTCATTTAAGGGGTGCTTTGGAGGACGAGTGGGATTA
Source organism: Triatoma infestans (assembly GCA_011037195.1). Classification (NCBI taxonomy): domain Eukaryota; kingdom Metazoa; phylum Arthropoda; class Insecta; order Hemiptera; family Reduviidae; genus Triatoma; species Triatoma infestans. The sequence continues at coordinate 2,265 of JAAEAF010006786.1, forward strand.
TGTTTTCCACTAAGTGCTAGTTGATCATATTTTTACCACCAACACAAAATTAATTAGAAATAAATTAGATTGCCAACCTTCTGAGTTTCAAGAAAATTGGATGACCGGAAGTTCGTTTTTACAGAAATTTTTTTCATTTTTCGCGATTTCACCATACAAACATACTTCCGGCTGAGGAATTGTGCAGATAGCTTACCGTAGGATCTCATGGTGATACCTGGACAGAATATAAAATATTTGAACTTTTTATGATTTCTCGTTTTTGAGATATGCTGTTCACATACACACAAACACACACTCAATTTTCTAAAAGTCATTTTTTGGAATCAGAGGTCCTCAGCGGTGAAAACTAGATACCGCAAATTTGACACGTTTGCAATACTTCCTCTTACTCTCAGGAGTAAGACAGTGGAAAAACTGAAAGTGAAGAGAAGGTAATTATGAATTAACACATGTAACACGAAGGAAGCTAGCAGGACCGCCAAACTAGAATAGCTGGAAGCATCAGTTTAAAGGAGAATCGATTAATAAGTAAAACATGTAAAGTTAATAATTATAAAGTGCACACAATAAGAATTCGTTTTTTTTTAAATGATTAAGAATATTTACTGGTACAAAAAGCCTTAAATTGCATAATTGCAATGAATTTCAGGAAAACTGTTATTGCATCATATTCAATAGCATTCCTGGAGGAGCAGGTTTGAAAAATCTAAATATCTAGAACCTCCCCTGGTGCAAATTATACTTTTCTTTTAGGTTATAAAATTTGAGTGAAGATAAATGTAACATAAGTTGATACATGGCCGCGCCCTTGACCTCATCCATGTTTGGAGGTTGTTTTCATTTTAAAATTAAAAAAAAAACCTATTGCGCAACATTACAGCTGAGTGACAAAGCGGCTGTAAGTGCCGTTACTTTCTGAATCATCTAACCTAAATTATGCCTTTGGCTTTTGAGATCAGCAATGAAGTTTTATTTCCGATGCTATATATTATCAAATAATTTCTTAAAAAAGTGGGGAGGTTAAAAAAAAGGTTAAGGGGAAGTATTTAAGGTAACAAAAACAATAAGTTTACGAACACAATGACGTATATAACATATGTGTTGTATGCATATCAAATACATTTTTAAGAAAGTAACATTGCATTGGGGAAGTGAATAGGTGGGTAATGGATGGTGAGGAGGTGGTAGTGGTTCGGCTGACCTAATTACCGTATAGTGAGGAGTATGTTCACGTGATTGCACGCACGGGCCACCTGTGATATTGGTGTGTTTGTGTATGTATGTAAGTATACTAAACACACACACAACACATAGATACTGGTGAATGTTAGAGAGAGAGGGACTGAGAAGGGGAAGGCCGCCTGCTGGAGGGAGGAATGCGTGTTGGTTGTGCTGTTGGCTACCCCCTCCTAGAAATGACTACAACAGATATACCCCTGGTTGGAGCAGACTAACGGTACTAAGGCCTGGGCCGAGAGAACCACCATACTCACAAGGTCAACGTCCGCTACTTCTCCTGGCTATGCCAGCCAACAACACAACAAAAAAAACAGCCAGGGTTACGCAAGCGTCAGTCTTAACTTCATCGTCCTGTCGTTGTCCGTGCGCCCATTCTAATTACAATTTGACCTCGTAACCCTGGACACTTCTACCTGCATTTTCAAAACCATCAAAAACTCGATCTTTGCAAAATTTTTATATAAAAATCTATTTTTAACTATACTATGGACTAGAAATAAAACTTATTCTTTTGCAAGAGTTTAAGAGTTTTGATGTAAAATTTTGTTGCTTTTATTTTAATCGTTTCTGTAATTGGAAGGGAGTTTTCAGCCAAATTTTATGGATCGTCATTACTTTCTCCTACTTCCTAGTAAGAGGAAGTATTGCGATCGTGTGAAACGTTCGAAATTGAATTTTCACCGGAAATACATCTATTGAGGTCCCCTGAGCACGATAAAATTGTTTTTAAATGAATGGGTGTATAAATATCTCAAAAATGAAAAATCACAGGAAGCTCAAAGTTGGTACCCGGTTTAGGTACTACCACTTCATCAGATGAAGATTCCGGCCAAAATCCTTCAACTGAATGGTATTTCAATTTTTCGCAAATAGATCCAACGATTTTGTTTCAACTTCGTATACTAACTATACTTTTATTTGAAAATTTTTCCCGGGAAAATTGATTTTTTGAGGGGGCTCTGGGGGAACAGTAACGTTAAGCTTTCCTCTACCACTTCAGTACAGTGTATGGTTGTGCCACCTCTATAATATTAATATCAATTAGAATAATTGCTTGGATTCCACATTTGAAGAAACTCGGCTAACCGGAAGTGCGATTATACACAATAGGTTTTACAGTATTTTGGAATTTCCTTGGAAATCTGTCACTTTTATTTGTAATATTTTTCTGAATAAAGTTTGTTTTTAGGTGGATCTGGAGGAACTGAGATTGTTTTGATAAAACATCCTGATGATGGGCGAACACCCGTAACCAGTCGATGACCACAAAAAGAAGCAGGCTATCACGGAAAATATCTCAGATGCTTTCCAGCTCTGAGAGAACCAACTACAACAACTATGTCAGTATTATTGGCGCTCTCTACAAAGTAATCATTCTCTACCTGCCTCTGTTGGTAGGTTGGCACGCGTCCCCTCCATCGCCAGTATTTTTATGTTATTATTATTATTATTCGTCTGTGGGGAGGAACCAAACCCTACACTATCCTAAAGCCCCACTGAGCCCAAATAGCTACTCCAAAGAAAAACAACAACAAATCGGGTCCAGACAAATCGAAATAGCCTAAGCTCTTCCACAGACATCCTGTTCCAACCAAAGGTCCTGAATCTAATTTCCTCACAACCCAAGCAATCTGTCCAAGTTGGATGGGTGTTTCTTCCTCTGTCTCGCAGACTCAACCAAAGGGATCTGGAATGAGCTTCATTACATAGTATGTCTCCTTAAACAGGCCAAGTAAGGGATCCAACCAGATGCCTGAGGGCAGTTCGTGAAAGTTACACAACATCTCACTAATAACCCTGTCCAGATCCCCAAAGAACATCTTGGACTGCCGACAACCCGCTGTGCTCATCCATAGGGATGAATGCAGTGAAGCTATCCATGACTGGATAGCCAGACATGCTCCTAAAGACATACAAACAGCAAGCTCAGACCAATAAAAGGGAGATTGGCAAACCTATCCACCTCGTCATCCCCAATCATTCCTATATCACCTGGTACCCAGACTAAAAGCAATTCCTTCAAAAAAAAAAAAGAAGAAAAAAAAAAGCTCTTCCAGTCTTTTAGAATATTCTACTTCAAGTATATTTATGCTACGATTTATGAGCAAAATTTGAATTTCAAAGAAAATTTGTCATTTTATATAACTTTATTAAGCGGAGTAGGAACGTGTAAACATTATTCAGTCACTAAGAATGTTGCAATTCAGTATTGCCAATGTTGCAGCTTATGCTGCAATAAAATCTATAAGATAATATTTGCTCTTTGGTCGTCTTTGACTTTTTTTTCCTACTTTCCCAATACATGTTTTGAGGACCAGTGAGAACGAAAAAAAGGTTTTGTCGTGTGTATGTATATTAACCGAACATCTCAAAAACGAGGAAACGCGGAATCTCAAACTTGCTAATCCGTTTAGGTATTACCATCCCACGGGTTACCACAGCTCAGTACTCCATGCACTTCATCAGAACAGTATACAATACACTTAAATATACACTCAACACTTTACAGACAAGGACAGACACAGTATACAAACTAGGGTCTCCGTCTTTATTTAACTGGCCTAAGCCAAGGGAGAAGGGAGGGATTAGCTCAATGGTAGGTCCCGGGTTCGAATCCAGCATGCTGCTCTTAGATTTTCTTTTCCTGGGAGCCTCTATAACTGACTGTCCGGTGATGGCCAGTGTTGTCTATAGCTAGAGAAACTGGTTGGAGGCCGGCAGAGCACTGAGAAGGCTCCGAGGAGCACAATAGATCTTTCAGGTCGCATTGCAATAAGCTACAACCTATCTACTACCACTGCATCAGACACGAAGGTTTCAGGCAAAATCCATCAACCGGAAGTGCAAATTTACGGATTTTTTTTACATTTTTTCGCGATTTACTTTTGAATTTCGTCTCTTATCTAATAGATGCATTAATCTTTTAGTTCAAACATTTTCCCTGGAAATTTGGGGGGGTGATCTGAGGGAACAGTAGCGTTATGCATTCCATTAAAATATCACTTCAATACTATAAGTTTTGCAAAATTTGAATTTCCCAAAGGAAGGACGGCAATTGACAGAGCACCCCGGGCTGCTCAAGTTATAGCTACACCACTAAGAAAACCACAATATATTCTAAGGTCCTAACGGACTTGGAAAGTCCTCTTTTTTTAGATTTTGAAGTAAAAAGGACTTAAAAGGTAAGAGGCGCTATAATGAAACTGAAGAATGCTAATCACAATAAATGTAAGAACTTTAAAATAAAGAAGTAATCAGTATACCTAAATGTTCCCATCATTTTATAATGAGAAATACATTTAACGTACTTTAACCTCAGATATAAAAATGCTTTACCTTAATAATACAATGTATTTAAAGAACAAAGAGTAAAAATGTGGCTCGTTAACTTTTCTTCCACTTGGTGTGAAGCTGTTGTAGAAATACTTTTCAAGTTTTCAAACTGAGCGACAAAGCTGCTCAGTTAAGGACACATCTGCTACAGTTGTTCTATAATATCCAAAACCTCCTTCTTCCTGTATCTCTAGCTAATTAAAAATATAAGCTGATGAGAGAAAGGACTAAGAATTAAAATATTTTTAATAACATCCATTTATATTGTTAATCTTATACCAGCTATCTGTCTTCTTGTTTCTTGTCGCTTTTTTTTTTCCAACTTCGTCATTCTTTGTATCACCAACAACAGACACCTGTTTATTATTAATCAGTTTTTTAACCTCATCTTTCTGGCTCTTTTTTTTATTTAATTCGTGAGTTTATTTACAGTTCACATTATATAATTAAGAAAATTAAAACCTTTTATAATATATAACCTACACACAATACACACACAAGATGAAGAAACTAATTTTATTTGCTACACCAAAAACTAAATCGGCCATCTTGAGAATCACTGCTAACATGACCAGATGACCATTGCTACAATATTTAAGAGTACAAAGAATAAGTTATTAATAGAAGAGAAACTTTGAGGCTCTTTTTTTATTTAATTCGTGAGTTTATTTACAGTTCACATTATATAATTAAGAAAATTCTAACCGCTTATAATATAATCTCCGCACAATATATGCAGAAGATGGAGAAACTAAAAACTTAATCGGCCATCTTGACAAGCACTACTAACATGACCATTTTCAAAACATCTACCTCAACTTTGATTTAAATTACAAATAATTCAATGTAAATATATGTGTAATGTATTCTCAATTATAGGTATTTGAGCAATCTCAAAGAATAGGACCTTTTGGTATAATTAAAAAAAAGAAAACAAATTTGTTCTGAAACACGACTTTGGCATACTGCAGTTAATACAATTAAAGTAACGAATAGATGAAGATGCTGTGTTAGAATTTTTCAAAAATGTATGGATGTTTTGCACGGATGAAAGTTGATGTACCCAACTTTTATAAACTAATACATCGAAACTCTCATAAACTCGATAAAACTCAATATTTATCTATGGATGGAGTTGCACTATTTTTGAGTTTGATAAGTGAAAAAAGTACCATAGGCTGTAGCCCGTTCTTCCACAGTTTCAACACCAAATAAAAACAGCTACACTTATCATGCCACTAAAAGAAGCAAACATATACAAATTAATGAACCACACAGCACCTAAATTAAATTAAATGCACTTTTCAAAGTTCATAAACCCAACATCCCCATTAGGCAACATCCTCCGTCATCAACTAAACTACAGTACCTTTATGCTACAGTCTTGACTTCATTATCGATAACGCACATACACACAACTCAAGAAAGAGGATATAATACCTTTCAGTTCCCATCATTCCACTCAACACAAACTAGCAGCTCTCAGACACCTAACTAAAAGGCTAAAAACTCTATCACTCACACGACCAACTACAAACAGAACTTAACACCATATAATACACAATAGCCAAAAAAAAAGGGTTGTCAATAAATTATTTGTTTAATTGTAGTTTCGGCTGAACATGTCATTATATTATATTGATTATGTTCTGTTCTTTTAATTTCTGTTTTATGTTTAAAGTGTCATTGATAAGGATGGATATGTATAAGTTAGTGATGTGAAGGGAAATCAGGCCGCCATAAGGGTGTTTCAGTCGTGTCTATCACTAGGTGTATTAGGTGCTGGGTATTCTTTATTAAAAAAAAAAAAAAAAAACGTGTTGTTTAGATTCATTTTGTTCTTTATTATGTTTGCTAGTTACTGTGAGAATTTATAAGCAGGTGCTGTGGAGTAGTTGATGAAGACCTGATGGGGATGTTGAAATAATGAGAACTTTGGGAAGTGCAGTTAGTTTAGGTGCTGCAGGACTCAAAATGTGGGCAAAATCTATCAACCGGAAGTACGACTTTATTGAATGTTTTTTTTTGCAGTTTTTCACAATTCCCTCGAAAAGGCTCCAACGACTTTCTTTAAACTTCGAATAAGAACTACACAAAGAAATACTAATTACTTTTATATTTGATATATTTTCCGGGAGAATTTGATTTTTTTTTTGTGGGTTACTGTGGGAACAGTAGCCGTTAAGGTTCCCTCTTAAGTACCCCTTCAGCATGATGTATAGTTCTAGCACTATAATATAATATTAATATACATTACAAGCATTGCTAGAATATCAAATTTGAAGAAAATCTGCTATCAAATTTGGAGTGCTCACTGCAAAGATAAAAACGTATCACTTTTATTTGAAACATTTTTGTATTTTTTTATTGACTTTAAAGAGATTTTGGAGGTCTCTCGGTTACGTTTTAATTTAAAGTGATGCTGCATGGTCTTGGAGAAATCATATCTAATGGCTAGCCAACTAAACGTTGGTAACATTGCTATTATAAAGAACTAAACCAAAAAAAAATTAAAAATTATTAATTGGAGTAAGAGAAAGTTGTGTGAGGTGGGTTGGGGTTTCACACCCAATTTTTAAAATAATTTTTATAAAATAAAAACGTAAATGTGGGAAAGTTGGGTATTTCTAAGGACGCTTCTTGCCTTTTATAATGTGACACTTCGTAACGATTGATGAATGAGTTTATAAATCAAGTCTTGGAGTGAATATATTATATAATTTACATCACATGACACAATGTAAACAGTATATTATAAGAGGGCCTAAGAGATATAGATATATATATAAATGATGGAGTTGACCTAGATGTTAGCAAAGAGCGCGCGAACTACAAGAAGTAGAGGAAGTAGGGGACACACGGCCGTCCACACAAGAGACCAGGAGAAGGAGAAAGGTTCAATGTACCAACAAACTGCGTATGCCAATCACCACCATACCAACTACTAATTCCCGTGGCGCGCACAACACACACATACACACACACACACACACACACAGAGGAGGCCGAGTTCCCAGGGTCTGTTCGTTCTCGCACTTTTCGCACTACCATCTTATCCGTTCATTCACTGCAGGTTGGCCAACCTAAATTCATGTGTTATTGTTTCTGTAAACAATAATAAACAATTCATTAGCTTCAATATTTGGGAACTTATTTTTTTAAACAATCTGGTGTGAAACACTCACATGACTTTCTCTTACTCCAGTTAATAATACAATTACATATAAAATGACAAATTTACTTTATACTTCCAATTTTACTTATCTGTCCTGACATAGATATTGAGGTATTGGGGGGAGATAAGTAGCTACCTACCTACTAATCTTGGCAGGTAGAGAAGTGATTGATGATATCGTGGCTGAGTAGAGCGCACCAAAAACACGAACCAACTGCATATGTAACATTCGAAATTTAATGCCACGAATTCCGCACAACTATCCAAAATAATTTGGGGGGGGGGGAATGTTTCAAATAAATTTAAAAGAAATCCATCCTTATAGGCGTTTTTGAAAAAAAACCTCCTGTGTAATGACGCACTTCCGATTGACCGATTTTCTTCAAATTTGGAATTCTGTTAATGCTTCTAGTTTATTAAAAGTATATTAGTGCTAGAACTATATATTATATTAAAATGGTGCTGTATGCAAGCTTAACGTTATTATCCCTCCCCACCCCCAACTCCCATAAAATAAATTTTCCCGGGCAAATGTTACAAATAAAAATGATAGGGATTCATATTTGTATAGATAATGTACAGAGTTGAAAGACTTCGTTGGAGCGGTTTTCTAGGAAATCGCGAAGAAACTGAAAAAAAAAAAATCATTTTTACATCACATGAAAAACCAAACAAAGTCGCACTTCTTTTACAATGGATTTGCTCGAAACCTTTGTGTCATCAGATGCGCTGGTGATACAACAAAAAGAAAGTTACGAAATTTGAGCTCTCTGTGATTTTTTTCGCACACAGAAACACATTTTTCTTACTCAGGAGATCTTGAAACATGTATTTCCGGTAAAAACTCAATTTGGTAAATTTCGAAACACTTCCTCTTACTAGAGAGTAAGAGAAAGTAAAAATGTAGGGTTGAGTAGTACAGCTTATTATTCAAGTAAAATTCGGAGAATTTTGCTAAAATTTGGGTTCAAGTGTATATTAGGAACTTGTCCAAAAAAAAAGTCTGTACAATAAGATAACTCCCGCATTTCACTCAAAGGAAGCAATAAATGAATATTTACTTCCCTTACATCCACAGTGCAAACATTTTATCTTATATAACTTACTAGAACACTCACTTGAAAATTGTTTACTTGAACCATATTATGTATGCTGGGGGGGGGGGGGGGGTATAAAGTCCATAGTTTTTATCTGCATTCTTTTAAATTTAGAATGTAAATTCTAATTATGGATTTTAGTACAGCTAAGTCGATATTTATAAATAAATTCTGAGGGTAAACAGTGCACAAAGCGTTTGTTTAAGTATTGCACATCACATTTTTTACTTCTCTTTAGCAAAAGTACTCCTAGTAAGAGGAAGTATTGTAATCGTGTCAAATTTTCGATATCGAGTTTTCACCGGAAATACCCGTTTTGAGGTCCCCTGAGTCCAAAAAAGTGTTTTTTAGCAAATGGTCTGTGTGTGTGTGTTGTGTATGTGAACAGCATAGCTCAAAAACGAAAAACCGTAAAAACTGAAACTTAATATTCCGTTTAGGTATCACCATGCGATCTGACTGTGCGTTATCTGTCAAAATTCCTCAACCGGAAGTACCACTTACTAGTTGACTTTTTTACTTTTTTGCGTTTTTCTCAAAAATGGCTCGTCCACTGATTTTCTTAAAACTTCGTATATAAACTAAACATGCCAAAGACTACAGCTTTATTAAAACATTATCCTTTGAGAATATGATTTAAGGGGCACTTTTGGGGAGGGGTGCGGGTTACAGCTTCCTCTAAAGTGGTATCATAGTTGATAATACAATTCTATCATCCAAACAGAATTAATTAGAAATAAATAGATGGCCAAAATTCCAAGTTTTAAGAAAATTAGTAAGCCGGAAGTGCGCTTTTACTGAACTGTTTTTTCAGTTTTCGGCGAATTTCGTTGTATTTGGTACACAAACACTATAACCTTTGTCAATTATAATTTTGAGATACAGGAGTAAGAGAAAGTTTTGGAGTGTTTCACACCAGATTTTTTTTTCTTACTCAGGGGAACCCGAACCATCGATAAACAGTGGAAATTCAAGTTCGTCATGGTCGTTTGTCCTTCCTGTTCCAGAAGTAAGGAAAAAAACATAAGAAGCGTGTAAACAAATGACAACATAGTTATTTTAAAAATGAATAAGCTGGTTGGGATAGTGGTTTATGTTTATTTGTTGATTTTTTGTTTACATAAAACATGGGTTTCTATTGTTCAAATTTTACGTAACAAAATATTTTGTCAAGTTTGTGGATGAAGATTTACAACACCCAACATTACTTCTTTTCACAAAACTAACTTCCTACTGAAATAAGAGAAATACCTAGAAAAATAGATGGAAACCATTTAGTCCATACATAGTAAAATATACAATATGAAATAAAGAATATTTTGAAAGTGAAACAACCCTTCCGTTGTAAATATTACGTAAGAACTTTTAAAAGCTATCCCCTCCCCCCCAAAAAAGCAGGGGTGAATGTACCCCCTTTCTAGTATTGAAATCATTTTTTGAAAAAGGATTGTCGGATATGGTGGGGGGAGAAAGTGTAAGTAATATAAAGAAAAACATGTACGGACATTACCTCCTTGTAGGATGACCAAGCTGTTCTGTATGTTATGTATTCTTTGTAATATTTGTTGAGTTGGTTGGTTAAGTACTAGGCGGTCACTTAAAAGGAATTGGAAAATGTTTTTTTTTTTTGTGTGTGTGTCAACTTCTAAAAGTTACTTACCCAATTTTCTCTTGGGTTCAACGACCAATTAGTACTGTAGACTATGGTATGGGGTAAAACCTTTATTGGTTTTACTTACTTTTTAGAAATATTACTCTATTGACAATATTATGGGGTTTTCCCTTATTAAAAAAAAAAAGAGGTCAAGTTGAGAAGGCACAAGTAATAGCTAATTTCCGCAATGGTGGACTTACACGACTCAACTTTAAGTTGTTATGAATGTTTATCTGAACTACCCATATAAAGAGCTACAATTTTTATTTTGAAACCTTTCTCCGGGTAAATTCAGTTAAGACGGCTTTTTCAAGGGTGGGATGCGGTTATGTTTTCCCCTAAAGTGCTATCTTAGTTAATTAATTAAACAAAATTAATTAGAAATAAATAGATTGCCAAAATTCTGAATTTCAAGAAAATTAGTAATACCGGAAGCACTTTTTTACTTGAACAGTTTTTTCAAATTTTTGCGATTTTCTCCATAAAAACATTGACGAATTTCATTAAATTTGGTATAACTATAAAATTTGTCAATTACAATTTTATAAACCGCAGTAAGAGAAAGTTATATGAGTGTTTCACTTACTTACTTACTTACTTACTTAATAAAGGTCCTCTTCTGCCCGTGAGTGTAGAGAAGCTGCAAAAAGTTCGCCATTCTTCTCCATTTCTTCACATTTTCTTGGCACGTTTTTCTTTTCCTTCCTCTAGGTCTTCTTCCTGATACCCTCATCTCATATGCCTTCCGCGGTATTCTGTTCTGTGCCATTCGGTTAACATGACCGAACCATCGCAGTTGCATTTTTTCAATCATTTGCCATAGAGGTTCAATCTTTAAATTTGCTCTCATGGTGCTGTTCCTTAGGCGGTCTCTCCCGGTTTTGCCCTCTATTTTCCGCAAGAATCTCATTTCTGCTGCTTGCAGTCGGCTTTTATCGCTCTCCTTTAGAGCCCACGATTCGCAACCATAGATAACGGTGGGTACATAAGTATTCTTAAAAATAAGATATCTTTGTATCCTTGGAGACCTCTGCTCAGGAAACCCCTGTTCAGAGCGTGGAATAATCTTCCCCCGGACGCATTTCTCTCATTCAACTCATCGGTTAATCTACCGTTTCACTCCGAAATATTTAAAGGAGGATACCTGCTTGAGATGCTTCCCTTTGACATTGATGTCTAATTGGATATCATCTGCTCTGGAAATTACCACGCATTTGGTTTTCTGGAGACTGACAGACATATTTCTTTTCTCGCACTCCTGCACCCACACATCAATGTTGGTTTGGAGTTTTTCCTTGCTAGTTGCTACATAATGTCGTCGGCAATTGCGAAATAATTGAAGCTTATTGTGTACTTTCCAATTTCCAAGATGGGTCGCATACGTATGTGTCCTGCATGCTTTCATTACGTCGTCCATTAGCAGGATCAATGTTCCCCTCTGCCTGACTCCTCTGGTGGTGATGAATTCCGGAGAGCGCTCATGTGCCGTTCTAACATAGTTTATACAGTTTTTATAAAACTTTTTATCCGGAGGGTTAGAGCCTTATTTACATTTTTATTTTGTAATGAGGACCATAACTCATTCCGTAGCCCGGTTGAGAAAGGAGGAGAGTCCAGAGGAACCTGAATGGGTCAATCCATCAGACCGTCTCAGGAAATAGGAGTCACGCTTAACACTAGCATGACTCTGAAGCTCTGACAGCTGGCGCAGAAGCTATAAGGAAGTAGCCCTTCTACTTTGCTAGAATACTGTGGGCCAATCCCTCACATATTCGAAATTAAACCGATTAAAAGAAGCAAAACGGTAGCCGGGCAGATTTATAAGGTATAATGGAGTTGATGAGGAGAGAAATTGGGATTGATTAATTAGACTAGATATGAAGACACTGTTATAATATAACTATAAGCTTACACAAATTGCACTGGACTCTAATGATTTTATAGAATAAAGGGTTAGAGTAGAGTTATGACACGATGATATGACACGATGCGGTGTATAGTTGAATCTGATAGATTGATGTCCTAGCTCTCTCACTGGCTTATATATAGGTTCCCCACTCTAGCCTGCTTAAGTGAGAGAGTACCAGAGAGAGTCTGTTTTCTCTCGGTCGGGCTTGTGCTCTCTCTCTTGCAGTTACAAAGGCAATGACTTGGCGAGGAAACGGTGATTGTTTCACACCAGATTTTTTTAATTTTTTATCATACTCAATGGAACACAAAACATGTATTTCCCTGTGACCACTCAGCGAACTACGAAAATCTGCAGCACAATCCTAATACTTTCTCTTACAGCAATAAGAAAAAGTTTGCTATAATAGAGAAAAAACAATAAAAAAAAAATCTGACACTTACACGACTCTCTCTTACTACAATTAACATAAAATTTAATTAACCATTTTTTTTTTTTTTTAAACGGCAATGTTTACATAGTTAGGATGACCATAAAAAAAGATGGTGGGGGTTTTACTTGTGGAGCGCTCCATGTTAAAACCAACAAAGCTTGTGCACATTTAAATTTAAACTAACTGACAGACCCCCCCTTCTCACTAAAATCAATTTTCCGGAAAAAATGTTTGAAATAAAAGTGATAGATATTTATGTTTGTAATGTTTAAAAAATTAAAGAAAATTTTATTCTTTGCACTCGATAGATCTCAAAACATCGTATTTCCGGTGAAAAACCCAATTTCGCAAATTTGACATGATCGTAATATCTCCTCTCAATAGTAAGAGAAAGTAATTATTCCTTATCAAGTCTTTCAAAGTGATTAAGAAGAAATAAAATCAGTGAGTATTAATAGAAAATTATGAATTAGTTATTTGCGTTTTTTAATTTTATAATTATAAAATATTCCAAGTAAAAAAAAAAAAACCAAACACCTAGTCTATAATCCATTATAAATTGGTGAATAGCTAATAAGTAGGTCAGATTTACTATTCTCTGGCGGGAATTCCTGCAACACTCGGTGCCAGGCACTATTCCAACGTGTGGGATTAGATAAGCTGGTAAACATTCCTGGACGTTTATTTATATTATTTACTTTATATTTTTCAATTAAACCTTAAACCATTAATCTTTTTCATTTTTACGACTTTATTTCTTTATGTTTTTTTTTTTTTTTTTTTTTAAAAGTTCGCATAGTTTTTTACTTTCTCTCATTTTTTTTGGTAGAGAGAAAACAATCTGATGTGGAACACTTACACGACTTTCTCTTGCAGTTATTAAATGAGAAATGCTCTTTAAATTTCAAATTTTCCCACGTAAAAACATTTTTTTGAGAAAAATGTTAGAATAAAGGTGATACATTTTATATCTGGTACATGTTAGTGTTCCAAATCGTGTAACAAATCCTTATAGAGGTTTTCAAGAAAATTTCGAAAAATTCCAAAAACCTATTCTGCAAAAATTGCACTTCGGTTAACAGATCTTCTTTAAATTTGGAATTCTATCAACCCTTCTAATGCATATTTATATTATACGGATGGTAAAACCATATTTATTTTACTGAAATGATACTTTACAGGAAAGTATGACGCTAATGTTCCCCCAGAACCCCCCCTAAAAAGCAATTTTCTTAGGGAAATGTTTCAAATAAAAGCGATTGATATTTATAGCAGACGATACGAAGTTTAAAGAAATCGTTGGTGCCATTATCGACAAAAATCACGAAATACTGAAAAAACTATTACACTACAGTCGCACTTCCGGTTGATGGATTTTGCCCGAAATTGGTGGCAGTGCCTAAACGGAATATCAAGTTTGAGCTTCCTGTGTCTTTTCGTCACACACACACACACACATAGTCCATTCGCTAAAAACATTTTTTTCGTATTCCGGGACATAATATGCAATTCCGGCGAAAGCTCAATTTCAATAATCAAATTCCGGCAAGTCGCTAAGCTTCCTCTTACTATGAGGAATATAAAAAGAGTAAGAGAATGTAAAAAAAAGTAAAAGTAAGGAATGTAAAATGTAAGAGAACAATCTCACCAGAACATTTTTCTCTCTCTCTCTTTCACTTTTTTTATGCTTCAATCAGCGCGTTAGATAAGAACAGAATGAATGGAGAAGTTACACTCCAAAACAACACAATATCAATATTTTCTCTTTTCACTTAAGTGGATTTCATGAGGCTATTGTTTTTTTAAGATATCCAGGACGGTTTTCAGGAAGAGTTTGGGAAGACAGGTGTTGAACTAGAGGATTTATGTGTGACTGTAGGTTAATATGGAATTATCTGGGATGGATTTGGGCGACTTGACTAATCAAATAGAGGATTTATGTGTGACTGTAGGTTAATATGGAATTATCTGGGATGGATTTGGGCGACTTGACTAATCAAATGTATGTTAAGGTCCGTGTGTATCGTCCGGTTGGAGACGTAAAACAGGAGCGTTTACAATGAATACGGAGGATTCTGGATTGTAGGAATTGGAATCTTTGGAGTCCATAGTTCTATCCCATACGCCCAGATTGGTTTTAAAATAGATGTGCAAATTAGTCTGTTGTAGACTTTAGAGAGTTTTGATTTGTTGTCCAATAATCTTTTAAGTTGTTTAGTTCTATTCTTTTAAGTTGCGTATGAGTATTCCAAGTAAGCCTTCGGTCTAAGTAAAGCCCAAGATAGCGGGCAACAGGAACTTGTTTTCATTAAGTTTAATGACCCATTTTTTGAACCATTTTTCTAGGGAGAACAGGTGGGTCGCAGGTTTCTATGGGCTGTTACGGAATCATGATTGGTAGACAGGATAACAGTATCATCTGCATAAATGAGAAGGATAATATCAGGATATTTTGCGATGTCTGTGGTGTATACTGAATAAAGGATAGGACCTAGAATGCTGCCTTGTGGCACTCCCGCTTCGGTGTGCTTGAAAGGAGAGAAGAATGATCCGTTTTGTAGTCGGAAATACTTATCGGGTAAGTAGGATTTTAGGATGAGGCAATAGCTGGAAAGATGCCCTTAAGTTTCCAGAGTAGCCCACGGCCTGCTTCACTTTGTGGAAAGCCCCCGAAATCGACACTCCTTCTTCTCAAGGAAGAATGCAATGGCGTCCACATCTCGGTGAGATTGGTGTATGGTAGAATGGTGAGTCTAAATCCAAACTCTAGAATAACATTTGAGAAGTGTCTAGAAAAACATTGGAAACTTGTAGGATTGGTAGGATATATTTATGGAGGAGCTTTTCAAGTATTTTAGCTAGGACAGACAGTAAGCTAATAGGAAAGTGTCGGTTTTACTAGGCTTTAGGATCGGACGAATTATGCAGAACTTTCACAGAATAGGGGGAAATAGATGGTTTGAAGAATCGCGTTGTAAATAGAAGTGAAGAAGACCACAGCTTTTTTGAGGAAGATTTCGAAGAGTGGTTGGGATTAGAGAAAAATTCCGAGAATTTTCTTTGGAGAGAGATGTTTTATGGCATATTGAACTTTTGTCGGAGGAAATGGCTTGGATGGGAGGGAGAGATAGGGGAGAGATTATTTTTAAAAAAATATAGTACATTCAGGTTCAATACTTATTTTTTTGTTACAGTACATCTATAATCAAATATTTTTCGATATGTGTACATGATTTTATATAAGTGATTATAGTAATTTGTAAATATAAATTAATGGTTGAACAAGTTGTAAGAGGTTATAATTTTCTGTTATAAAATTTCTCACACTGGACTGGATAAAACTTGCCAAGTTTCAAATACTTAATTCAAGGTCAAGTTATTATATATATATATTAGACCATTTTTTACTAGTTTGGTAATATATTTTAATTGTATACTAAGTGCAGTTAATTATCTTTACAAAAGTTGATTAACACTTTTATGCTAATAATGTTTATTTCTTCTTTTTTTTTGAAGTAGAATTAGTATTTACATAATTTTCTAAAAATAGTGGCCGTTATTTGAAAACATCTGTCAAACAAAATTTATTTATAAAAATATTTTGTAAAATACATGAAAATGGAGAAAATCACAGAAAACTGTAAAAACCTACTCAGTAGAGCCGCACTTCCGGTTAATCGATTTTCTTCAAACTGGGAATTTTGTAAACTTATATAATTCTAATTAATATTATTTGTCTGGAATTTTATCCGTCGTAGCATGCATATTCCTTTTGTTCCTGACCGGTTTCGGATTTTCATCCATCGTCAGAGCAAAATCACCAAATTTAAGAATTTGCACTGACGATGGATGAAAACCCGAAACCGGTCAGGAACAAAAGGAATATGCATGCTATGACGGATAAAATATCAGATGTTATCCAGCATTGCACTCGTAACCCATGGTAATTTTCCCAGCATCTTCCAGGCGGAGATATACGCTATTGGATGATGCGTTCAGTTTAACCTCGATAGGGGAAATAGGAATCAGGACATTGTAATCCTTTCCGATAGTCAAGCAACCATTAGAGCATTGAGTGCACCAGTTATTAGCTCTAAAATGGTTTGGGAATGCCTAGGTAAACTTAATAACCTAGGCAGAAGGAATAAAGTTACCCTTTGGTGGATGCCGGGGCATGTTGGCATTGAAGGGAATGAGATGGCCGACGCCCTGGCCAAGATAGGCGCTACGACCCCGCTTCTAGGGCCGGAAACGTTTTGTGGGGTTAGCGACCAGTTTCTGTTAGAAGAACTTCGGAAGGAGGAGGAGGAAGAGATTTCAACTATGGTACTCCCTCCCCGGTTTGCGGCAGGCCAATATCTGCTTGGGAAATTATAACCGACGGAGATCGGAGACCTGCATTGGATTGAGCAAAGAACAAGCTCCGCGTTCTTACGGGTTTCCTCACGGGGCATTGCTGACTTAGAGGACACCTGGGTGAAGCTGGGTTTGGAAAGTGACAGTTCATGCAGATTCTGTGGGGAGCTGGAGGAAACTCCATTACATCTCCTGACAGACTGCGAGGCTGCCCCTCAGAAGAGATTCAAGAACCTGGGTGATACCAATTGGAGGAGGGGGATAAGCCCTCTCTAGAGCCTGTCAAGGTATTAGGACTCCTCCGGGATCTTAACCTGATGGAGGTTTTGTAAAACGGATGTTCAGCTGGGACATCTGTTCGGGTGCTGTGGGCAACAACCTGGGGACCCAGAGGGCATAGCACAATAGATCGAAAGGTCGCAGTGCATTGGCCCCCTTCAAAAAAAAAATAACCCCTCCCCCAAAAGTGCCCTTCAATGGTTTTTCCCGGAGAAATATTTCAAATAAAAGTTGTAGTAGCTCTTTGTATGTGCAGTTGATATAAGAAGTTTAAAGAAAAACGTTATAGCAGTAGAAAACTAATAACTACTTTCAGTTTGGGCTCAGAGGATATCAAAACGTGGATTTCCAGTGATAATTCACTTTCGAAAATCTGGCACGATCGCAATACTTCCTCTTACTAATATTATTAGTAAGAGAAACTAAAAAAATTTTTGAGGTTGATTTTTATTGAAATCAGTGGCAATAAAAACGCGAATTTCCCAATTGGAGAGCGCGGATAACTTTGGGGAAAACTTTGGATCATATTGAATAGGGCGGCTGTAGGAAGTGCGCGGTTCTGCTTGTAAAATTCAAATTGGTAATTTATAAAAAATACTTTTCCATACCAGATCAAAGCCACCAGAATAACACTTGCAATCTAACATCTAAGATTCTCCAGATCTTTCCAAAAATTAATTTATCCTGAAAGAAAAGTTTCAAATAAAATGGATAGGTCCTGATCTGTACGGTCTAGTTAAAAAAAACAACAGAAACCTATTCTGTAAAGTTGCATGTACTTCCGTTTAACCGATTTTCTTCAAATTAGGAATTTCGGCAAAGCTTGCTATATACAATAAAGTTACATGGAGGGTAGAAGCATACATTGTAATAAAAGGGCACTTAAAGAGGTTGACTTGCAACTCTCTCATAGGCCTACTGAAGTCAATTTTCCTTGAAAAACAGTTTCCTTGATAAGTATTTGATAGACATAAATAATAGTCATTTAGGACCGGAATTAGTGCTGGATACCCACGCGGAGGTCCCGCGCGGATTCGAATCCTACCGTGCTGCCCTTAGATTTTCTCTTCAGCTCACTGTCCAGTAATGGACAATGCTGTCTGTAACGAGAATATACTGTCTGGAGGCCGGCAGAGCATTGACAAGGCTCCGGGCGCTAATGCCTATAGATGTTGAAGCGCCTTAAATAAAAAAGAAAAGATGAAAAAATGGTATTTATGTATGTAGATCTGATGCGAGAATTCAGGGTTCGATTCTTATGAGGATAAGGTCGGTGTTGACCAGCATCGTGAGAAAATGTGGGAAGCTACAGTTGTTACCGCACCTCCGGTAGGGAAGGTCAGAACTAAACGGCGAGGGAACCGCGGCGTGTTTAGCACACGCTTCCCAATCGCCGTCTGGCAAGTCTTGGTTCTCCACAGACTGTTGCCCCATGGTTTTTTATTTATTTTTTACCATTTATGTACATATTATTTGAGGTTCAAAGAGAAACTTGCAGCTATTTATGAAAATACTCGCAGAAATCTGAAGGAAAAAAATCCATAAACGTCGTACTTCCCGTAGTTGGTCGTCCAAATAAACAGTCTCAAATGCGGTGGTATTATTTAAATGGAATATCATCTTTCAGATTTCAACGATGTTTCATTTTTCAAGGATTTCGTTCCTTTCACTTAAAATAATTTTTTTTTCGTACTCAGGTACCAAACATGTATTTCCGGTAAACATTTACCAATGTCATTAATAATAAAATAAGTGTTATCATTGTTGCAATGTCCCCAATTCTTTCTTCCTCTTTTTAGTTTTTCCCCCCACTTATTGATTTATCATCTTCTATTTATGTTTGTATGTTAAAACTCCCACGCAAGTGTGACTCTTTTTTTAAGTCAAGCCAAACTTTACAAAAGGTGTTCGACCTTAAAAAAGAAATATATAAATATAATCCCGTGAAAATATCCATAATACGAATGTGTGTTTGTGTGGATGTAAACACACAGTGAGCTGGAGATTGATAAAAAAAATAAATAAATAAAAAAATAAAAAGGCACGATTGTAAATATAAGAAGGAAGTGTCAACATGGCAGATGTATGGTAGCACCGCCTTCTAGATCGCACTCTCATAGAGGATTGCCTTATACGTAACACTGCAGCCAATATAATACCGTGGGAGTATTTTTTTTTTTGAGGGGGTTACCTTCAAAACTATGGAAAATTTAAGTTGGCCGTACTGATTGAGAAGATATTTATAGAATTAGTGATATTTAAATATATGAATCACTTTTTATGATTGTTTATGACTGTCCAAATATTTACAACAAAAACTTTATGATCTGAGAAGGGTATTGCAAATTAGCAAGTAAACCCATATTAGAAAAATTCTTAGCTAAAATAAAGATTCTTACCCTTAGTTGATTTGTGAAAACCTCTAGATGGTTGAGATGAATTGTTTATCAACACTGACATAGGAGCCTGTGTGTATGAATTTACGAAATTCATAATTTCGTAATTCTTATTATTTTTAAATTATTATTTTAATAGCAATTACATGGGCTTCTTTTTTCAAATTGTAACTATAGCACTGCGTGTAGAACCAAATTATATTCTCTAGTCTAAATTTAGAGATAAAATAAAAATTAAAGAAAAAGTTGGACCAACCTCCCCACCCCACTGCTTAATCTGGTTCAAGTAAGTAAAGAGAAAACAAACTTTCAAATGAGAGTTCCAACTAATTATTTAAGATATTTGGTACGGTGGAAGTGAGGTAAGTATACTTATATTGGATACCTTGCATCTTTTTTGCAAAGGAAAACTGGGAAATCTGGTGGGAGAAATCCAGAGGTATCAGATTCTATAGAATATTTCAGGGTAAGTTTCCTATTTTCTCAAATTTTATTGAAATATTTCAAATTTGCAGTACTACTTAGTCTAAGTTAAATTTTAATTAAATGCTTGCTTGTGAACCTCCAATCTCACTATCCACGGGCCGCCACTCTAATGACCTAAGCAAGGCACTGGAGATCCTTTTGTTGTAGAAACTATTTACCATCTCTTCGAATCGCAATCACATTAAACTTCTTGTGATTGGTTCCGCAGAGCTGGAAAGCTTCAGAGTTATTTTCCGTGATAGCCTGCTTCTTTTTGTGGTCATCGACCGGTTTCAGGCGTTCTCCCATCATCAGGATGATTTGTCAAAAAAATGTGTGATAACATGGCCTTGCACACAGTAAATTTAGTTTATTCACTGGTGACCAATAAATATTTAATAAAAATATATAAATATGTAAATAATAATAATAAAATTAAAGTGTGATGCATGCACCGCTATTAAATTTCCTTCTAGTTTATACAACTCAATTCCTCCCCTCCCAATTTCATACAAAAACCACAGATTATTAAGTCACCTCTCTCAACATATTATTAATATTAAAAATCGAGAGTGAAACACTCACACAACTTTCTCTTAAATTTAATGAAATTCATCGAAAACTGAAAAAACTGTTCTGCAAAAGCGCACTTCCGGTTTACTAATTTTCTTGAACCTCAGAATTTTGGCTTTCCATTTATTTCTAATTAATTTTGTTTGGATGATAGAATTGTATAATCAACTAAGATAGCACTTTAGAGAAAAACATAACCCCACCCCATCCCTAAAAGTGCCCTTAAATGAATATTTCCAGAGAAATGTTTTAAATAAAAGTTGTACATCTTTGTATGTGTAGTTCATATATGAAGTTTCAAGAAAATCGTTGGAGCCATTTTTGAGAAAACCGAAAAAAGTGATAAAATCATTTAGTAATGGTAAAGTAAACCCACTTCCGGTCATCCAACTTTTTTTAAACTCGGAATTTCAACAAAATATTTCATTCTAATTTACGTTTTTCAGATGACAGAATTGTATAATGAACTGAAATAGCACTTTAAAGGAAACCGTAATCCGACCCCTCCCCCAAGAGTATTACAAGTGAATTTTCCCGGAGAAATGTTTCAAGTAAAAGTTGTAGCTCTTTGTATGTGTAGTTGATGTATCAAGTTTTAAGTATATCGTTGGAGCCATTTTTGAGAAAATCGGAAAAAAGTAAAAAAACCAACTAGTAATGTGGTAGTTCCGGTTCAGGAATTTTGACAGATAACCTACTGTCGGATTCCATGGTGATGCCTAAACGGAATATCAAGTTTTAACTTTCTAGGATTTTCGTTTTTGAACTACTGTTCACATACATACACACACACACACCACACCACAATCACAGATCATTTTCTGAAAAACACATTTTGGACTCAGGAGGACCTCAAAACGGATATTTCCGGTGAAAACTCAGTATCGAAAATTTGACACGATTACAATACTTCCTCTTACTAGGAGTAACAGAAAGTAAAAATAAACATAATAAATAAAAAAAGCGGATACAATTTTTGTTGACTTTGCTCTAATTATTTATTTTAATATAATCTGTAATTCACCATTTACTACCCCAGCCTTCTTACATGCCAATTTATCTACATATTATCTTATTTTAACCGTGCATGCATTTTAGTACTTATTTATTATTTGGAAGTTTTATTCATATTTGTATAATATAAAATAGAAATTTTTCACCCCCCCCCCCAATTAAAAAATATCTTAAACTGATAAAAATATTATCTATAAACTGAGTATACTTAACACCATTCTTTAAATTTAACGGTAAAGTATTCTTTAAAACACGCTAATTGTTATTATACACCATTTTCTAATGTCTAATCATAATTTATAATCATTCTATTTGTGTTATTAAACACACATACACATATACTAACATAACCTTATAACCTCCCGTATACAATGAACAAGTGTAGTGCGTGACAGAAACAGATAGTTGATGTCATCTGTCTACACAAACTTCATAACCTTATTCTGATGATGGATGTAAATCCGAAACCGGTCTCAAGAATATCATAAATATGCATGTTACGACAGGTCCTAGTTACCGAAATTGTTTTGCAGTAAGAAAACAAAAAATAGGGGTAGTTAATGAATCACCCCAGTAATAAGGAAATGGGCCATAAAAAAACGAGAGCACTTGATAATGATAAAGAACAATGTTAAAAAAAAAAATATTAATTAGTTTTAATAAATGATTACAAAGAGAAAAGAAAAATGACTTTGAAAAAATCAAATCATATATACATATATAACACATGATAAAATAATAATAAAAATAAAAAATACTAAAGCAACGATATAAAAAGACCCATAATTCTCTCATTCTTGCACAATATAATTTTATTTAGAGCTCGGGGCAAAAATAATTCTTTTCATAATTTCCCCCACCGCTATCACCAGTCCTGTCGTTCTATAATAATCATACACACACAATACATTGCAGCTGGACTGT
Source organism: Triatoma infestans (assembly GCA_011037195.1). NCBI lineage: Eukaryota > Metazoa > Arthropoda > Insecta > Hemiptera > Reduviidae > Triatoma > Triatoma infestans. Next base: position 25,115 of record JAAEAF010006786.1, read on the forward strand.
GAGGCTTCTAAAGGTCACATTTCTTTTATATTTGGCGTTCTTTTATTTTATTTTTTAGAGGTCATACATAAAAAAAAAAAAAACTATATAGTATCAAGTTCAAACCTTTCTAAATTTCATCTTATACAAATATTGTAATATACTATGGTTTTTTATACTGTTTTTATTTATTAATGTTAGGTTTTTGTTTTTATCTCTCTATATGTCTATGTCGTGCTTTTGCTTATCGCCTTTTATTAAGTATTTATGTCGGCAGTATTAGGTCAATACTTATCTATAATATATTGTATGATCTATGGACATTCACTATTTTTTTTAAAAAAAAAAACCTCGTATTTCCTTGTTTTTATTTAATAAATAGTAAATTATTACTTTCTCTTACTAATAAAAGTAAGAGGAAGTATTGTAATCGTGCTAGATTTTCAAAATTGAATTTTCACCGGAAATATACGTTTTGAGGTCCCCTGAGTCCAAAAAAGTAGTTTAGAGAAAATGGTTTGAATGTGTGGATGTGTGTAAAAAGAATCCTTAAAAACGAAAAGTTGCAGGAAGCTCAAACTTGATATTGAAACTCCAAACTTGAAGCTCCATTTAGATATTTACACCGCATCAGACACGAAGATTTCGGGTAAAATCCATCTACAGGAAGTGTCACTTGAATTAATGTTTTGTTTTTCCAGTTTTTTATGATTTACTTGAAAACGAATCCAACGATTTTCTTTAAACTTAGTATATCAACTACACATACAAAGAGCTATAATTTTTATTTGAAACATTTCTCCGGGAAAATTCATTTAAGGGTACTTTTTGTGGGAAGAGGTGGGATTATGTTTTCTTCTATAGTGCTATTTCAGTTTATTACACAATTCTATCATCTAAATAATATTAATTAGAATTAAATATGTTGTTGAAATTCCGTGTTTAAAAAAAATCGGATGACCGGAAGTGCGCGTTACTGAAAGTAGTTTTCTGTTATTTTTTCTAAAACGGCTCCACCGATTTTCATTAAACTTTATACATCAACTTCACATACAAAGAGATACAACTTTTTTTGAAACATTTCTCCGGGAAAAATCATTTTTTGGGGGAGGGGTGCGGTTCTCTCTAATGTGCCATTCAACAACGTGCAGTATTAATTATGTCAACTAATGGATGTAATTTGGTTATTAATTTTTACTTTCTCTTACTCCTAGTAAGAGGAAGTTTGGTAATCGTGTCAAATTTTCGATTTCGAGTTTGCACCAGAAATATCCGTTTTGAGGTCCCCTGAGTCTAAAAAAGTGGTTTTTAGCAAATGGTCTGTGTGTGTGTGTGTGTGTGTGTGTGTGTGTGTGTGGCATGTGAACAGCATAGCTCAAAAACGAAAAACCGCAGAAAGTTGAAACGTGATATTACGTTTAGGTATCACCATGGGATCTGACAGTACGCTATCAAAATTCCTCAACCGGAAGTACCACTTTACTAGTTAGTTTTTTATACGTTTTTGCGATTTTCTCAAAAATGGCTGCGACGATATTCTTTAAACTCGGTATATCAACTACACATACAAAGAGCTACAACTTTTATTTGAAACATTTCTCCCGGAAAATTCATTTAAGGGCAGTTATGGGCGAGGGGTGGGGTTAGGCTATGTTGTTAAATATGTTGTTGAAATTCCGAGTTTGAAAACAATCGGATGACTGGAAGTGCGTTTACTGTATCGCTTTACTAAATGATTTTTTTACACTTTTTCGCGATTTTCTCAAAAATGCACCGACGATTTTTTTGAAGCTACATATATAACTAAACATGCAAAGATCTACAACTTTTATTTTAAACATTGCTCGGGGAAAATTCATTTAATTGCACTTTTAGGGGAGGGGTGGGGTTACAGCTTTCTCTAAAGTGCTATCATAGTTGATAATACAATTCCAAACATAATTAATTAGAAATAAATAGATGGCCAAAATTCCGAGTTTTAAGAAAATTAGTAAACCGGAAGTGCGCAATTACTGAAGTTTTTTTTTCAATTTTCGAGAATTTCGTTAAATTTGGTACAGAAACTATAATAACATTTGTCAATTATAATTTTGAGAACAGGTGTAAGAGAAAGTTGTGTGAGTGTTTCACACCAGATTTTTTTTTTATTTAAGGCGCGTCAACGTGTATGGTCATTGGCGCCTGGAGCCTTCTCAGTGCACTGCCGGCCTCCGGACAGTGTTCTCTCGTTACAGATAATACTATCCATCACCGGCTGTAGACGCTCCTAGGAAGAAAAAAATCTAAGTGTAGCACAGCTGGACTCGAACCCGGGTCCTCCGCGTAGGAGTCCAGTACGCTAACCACTTAGCTAATCCCTTCCCTTGACCATAATTAGAATTATACAAGTTGCAAAAATTCTCAGTTTGAAGAAAATTGTTTGACCGGAAGTGCGACTTTACTTAGAGAAAGTCGTATGAGTGTTTCACACGAGATTTTTTTTTTTATTATTATAGCATTGTATTCATATACATTTTGAACAAGAAAAAGTTATACAAAATCTGATGTGGAAAAACTCACACGACTTTTCTCCTACTCCTCGTAATACAATTATATGTAAAATGTCAAATTTTCTTTGAACATCAAATTTTATGTATATATATTTGAATTTTACTTTGAGGTGGAAAATTCATGTTATTTTTAACTTTGGAGGGAAACTTAACGCTATTGTTCCTCCAGTAACTTCGAAAAGAGAATTGTTCCCAAGAAAATGTTTCAAATAACTGTCTCAAAATACGAAAAGTCGTAGGAAACTCAAAAACTTGGTACACCATTTAGGCACTGCCATCCACATTAGGCACCCAGGTTTCAGACAAAATCCATTAACCGGAAGTGCAACTTTATTGAATGGTTTTTTTTCTTCATTTTTTTCTTCATTTTCTTGAAAACGTCTCTAACGATTTTCATTAAATTTCGTATTCTTTTATTTGAAACATTTTTCTGAATAAATTGATTTTAGCGAGCTATTGAAGGCTGTTAGTTGGTTTAGATTTAAATTGTGCAAATGCTTTGTTGGTTTTAACATAGAGAGCGCTCCACATATGGCCGCAGCTCATGTGTACAAGCAAAATAGTAACCACCATTTTTATGGGTAACCCAACTAAATATTGAAACGTTGCAATTTTTAAAGTAGCATTTTTTACTTTCTCTTACTCCTAGTAAGAGGAAGTATTGTAATCGTGTCAAATTTTCGATATTGAGTTTTCACCGGAAATATCCGTTTTGAGGTCCCCTCTCCAAAAAAGTGGTTTTTAGCAAATGGTCTGTGTGTGTGTGTGTGTGAACAGCATAGATCAAAAACGAAAAACCGTAGAAAGTTGAAACTTGATATTCCTTTAGGTATCACCATGGGATCTGACAGTACGTTATCTGTCAAAATTCCTCAACCGGAAGTACCACTTTACTAGTTGGATTTTTTTACTTTTTTGCGATTTTCTCAAAAATGGCTCCAAGGATTTTCTTTAAACTTGGTAAATCAACCACACATACAAAGAGCTACAACTTTTATTTGAAACATTTCTCCGGGAAAATGCATTTAAGGGCACTTTTGGGGGAAGGGGGGGTTAGGTTTTCCTAAATGTGCTATTTCAGTTTTAGACAATTTCTGTCATCTAAATAATGTTAATTAAAATTAAATATGTTGTTGAAATTCCGAGTTTGAAAAAAATCGGACAACCGGAAGTGCGTTCACTTTACCACTTTACTAAATGATTTTTTTTCATTCATTTTTTCGCAACGATTTTCTCAAAAAAACTGGATCCTTTTATTTATAACATTTTTTTGAAAATTCTTTAAGGGCACTTTTGGGGGAGGGGTACAGCTTCCTCTAAAATGCAATCATAGTTGATTATACAATTCTATCATCCAAACAAAATTAATTATAAAAAAATAGATGGCCAAAATTCCAAGTTTTAAGAAAATTAGTAAGCCGGAAGTGCGCTTTTATTGAACAGTTTTTTCAGTTTTCGACGAATTTCTTTATATTTGGTACACAAACTATAACCTTTGTCAATTATAATTTTGAGAACAGGAGTAAGAGAAAGTTGTGTGAGTGTTTCACACCAGATTTTTTTTTTCTTATTGTGAATCCATGAGATCAATACTTCGCACAAGCGTTTATTAGAACGGCTCTGTCCTACATCGTCGCCAACATAAATGGTGTCCAAAATACAAAATAAAAGTTAAAGTAAAATAATAAAAAAAATGGTTATTGTATTATAGATTCTCAACAGCACCCCCCCCCCCCCGTGAGTGGTATATAATTTTCTCTACAATGCGATAAGTATTGCTATAGTATGTTTTATAACGCTATTCTTTCAACCCATTAAAATCAGTACAACCTTATATTGTTCGTCTGTTTCCATCAATAGACAATAAAAACAATAAAAATACAAGTACGAATAATATTGTTATTGTCAATGTAGGAACAAAATTTGTTATGCAGAAAAATCTATGTATGACCCACACATCAAACCTTGTCTATGTTATCTTTTACAACTTTATAACGACTACCTGTTGTCAGTATAATATAGCCAATGTATGCTGGAATATGACGCCGAATGTGAGGGAGAGAGTGTGATAGTTTATAAGGTCTATTACTAGGGTACGAGTCACTGGAGGAGAAAACCACTCTCTCGTGGAAGTACAATATTTCTATGAATTCTAAGAAGAATGCATACAATGCAAGAATAATAAAAACTAAAAAAAAGAAAAAAAAAGTTAAGTAACAATAAGAGTCTCAAAGTTATCTTCATAGAAGAAGCAGAGCTGTGGGTACCCTATCGTATTATTTTTATTCGATAAAAAAAAAACTAACAAATAAACAAACATAATTTGACAATTGAGCAGGAGAATTGTTGTTTGTATTAAATAACGGAGGATAGGCAATTTAAAAAAAAATCTTTACCCGTATAATATAAAGCAATCATCGCTGGTCAAACAGATTTAGCGTTTATTTCTTTTTTGTATAGAGATAGTCTGTTTCATTTTAATGGTCAACGACCGGTTTCGAGCGTTCAGTCATCTTCAGGATGTCTTTGTTAAACACTATGAAAGTCGGCTACTGTGGGCCATTATTAAAAGCGGGTGGGTCTATGATGACAAACGGAAGTTGTCTACCAGGAAGAGAAAAACCACAGATCTGTAGAATATCCATTACGACTCTCTTATGTCAGTTTCTCTTGTTTATAATTTCTCCTATAAATGTGCAGTGAAGAGTAGAAGTTTATGGCTAGAGTTTAGATAGATTGATAAAACGGGAGGGCGAGCCTCATAAGCCCCTGCGACCAATAATAAGAGGTTTATTGTGGATCTCCTAAAATTATAGCACATCCCTCAGCTTCGACCTCTTATTCTGGCCTAGCAAAGCTGAAAGTGGCTTCGTCATGGAGCTCATGGCTTCGAGATAGCTTTTCCCAGTTGAAGGAACCTTGTCCTTATCAGGCCGGCACATTCACAAAGGATTTGTACCAGGATTTTCTCCTCGGCTTTGCAGAGTCGGCACAACACGTTATCTGCAAGTAGTAATTGGTGCATGTGCCTATTCACCCTACAATGCCCTTTTAATAGACCCATTATTAGCCTTATGTTCCTTCGGCTATGATTCAATAGGTCCCTGGTAAATGTCTTTTGATAAAGAATTTAGACTCCCTCTGCCATGGTGTTCTTTCCCACCATTGTAGGCGCTGGTCTTCTATCCAATCCTTGGAAGAAGCTTGAATCAGGCTCCTGGGCAACCCGCAGAAAGGCTCGGGGCCTATAAAGTTATCCTTCGAGCCCTCCCGCCAGGGCGTCCGTCCTTTCGTTGCTAAGTAACACCGCATGTCCCAGCTTCCAGGCGATTATTTCGAGCACCCACCTCGGTTAGAGCAGTTAGGCAGTCGGCTACTGTTTTCTTGAGAACTGGATACGCTAAACTCAACAAGTTGCACACTGTAATCAGGGAGGTTTACTTTCACCACTTACTCTTTGTCAAATTTTCGAAACTGAGCTTCCATCATGTTATGTGGTCCCCTAACTATAAAAAAAAAATACACATAACTTACTCTTGCGCTAATTAGAACACATTTAATCAAGAAATTTTCTTTAAAATGGCAACGTTAATGTTTAATTTGGCTGGACATAAATATGATGGCGGGGGTTTTTACTTGTATACCTGAATGCCCTTATAGGAGTGCTCTATGTCAAAACCAAGAAAGCTTGTGCAAATTTAAATTTAAACTACTAACAGACCTTCCACCAATACCTCCTCTAAAATAATTTTTTTTCAGAAATATGTTTTATAATAAAACGGATACGTTTCCGTCTATGCGGCAAGATTCCAAGTTTAATCGTAACTCAAAATCCTATTCTGTAAAGTCGCACTTCCGGTTAACCGATTTTCTTCAAATTTGGAATTCTATCAATGCTTCTAATGTGTATTAGTATTAGGTAGGTGGTAAAACAATATACGACATTGAAATGGTACTTTAGAGGAAAGCATAACTCTTCCGCCAGAACCCCAAACAAATCAATTTTCCTAGGAAGATGTTTCAAATAAAAGCGATTGGTATTTATAGCATACGATACAAGTTTAAAGATATTGTTCGAGCCATTGTCGAAAAAAATCCCGAAAAACTGGAAAAACAATTCAATAAACGCACTTCCGGTTGGTACATGCATTTCAGGTGAAACTCACTTTTAGATATCTGATATGAATGCAATACTTCCTCTTAGAGCAGTAAGAGAAAGTAAAAAAAAGAAAAACTGGTGTGAAACACTCACATGACTTTCTCTTACTGCAATTGACTTAGTAACTACTGTAAATAAAACTTTAGTAAAGTCACACTTCCGGACAACCGAATTTCTTCAAATTCAGAAATTTGGAAACATATTTAATTAACTATTGAATATGTGGATGGGTCTGCAATGCTGGATAACATCTGATGTTTAATCCGTCTTAGCTTGCATATGCATTTGGTTTCTGACCGGTTTCGGATTTTCATCCATCGTCAGAGCAAATTCACCAAGTTCGTGTAGCGAGTTCACTTCAACGTAATGTTTCTGTTACACTCACAATTGTTGGTTGCATATATGTGTGGTAGGTTATAAGGTTATGTTACTATGTGTGTGTGTGCGTGTGTGTTAAATGACAAAATGGAATTATTATAAATTATGATTAGACATTAGGAAATAGTGTATAATAAATAGCATGTTTTGAAGGATATTTTAGAACTAAATTTTAATAATGTTGTTAAAAGTGTTGCTAGACTTGATAAAACACTGAGAATGGTTGACAACACTATTAAAATTTAATTATAAAGCATTCTATGTGTGTGTGTGTGTGTCTAATGTCATTTAACACACACACACATAGTAACATAACCTTATAACCTCCCCACATACATATATAGAACCAACAAACCAACAAGTGTGAGTGTAACAGAAACATTATGTTGAAGTGAATTCTCTACACGAACTTGGTGAATTTATCATCAGAGATACTTTCCGTGATAGCCTGCTTCTTTTTGTAGTCATCACATCTGCATCTTTTTGTGGATGACCATCTGATGATGGATGAAAATCCGAAACCGGTCAGGAACAAAATGAATATGTATGCTAAGACGGATAAAATACCAGATATTTATTTCAGATTACTTTTTCAACGCAAAAAATCACTTTTTCTTACTCAGGGGACCTCAAAACATATACTTCCGATGAAAACTCGAATTTGGAAAATTTGACACGATCGCAATACTTTATTTTACTCTACGAGAAAGTAATAAATAGAATTAAATATTAAATTTTAAAAAAAAAGTTGACAAAGGAAACAGTTAAAAAAGTATTGGACAAACATACAGACATAGAGGGCCAAAAACATGGAGCCTGCCACATGTGTCAGTATTCTATCAAACTGCTCTCTTTTAAAGAAGACGATGACCTCTCCTGCTAACTCTCCTATATATATATGTATATAATGACGATATAGTGTGCGTTGTCTTGTCATAGTCAGATATATTATACACCTGGGCCGGCTCATTTTATATACATTTCCTCTTCTTTAAAGAAATAAACTTTATACATTGTCTAGTTTAATCAGTATACATTTATGTTTATAAATTTTAATTTTTGTATATTTTAAATTTTATGTTCTCTACTGATAGTGTGGCATGCGCAAACAATATATATATATATAAAACTATGCGCAACAGTCCATAAAAGGACCAAGGCTTGCCAGACGGCGATATATTAGGGGACATGAGGTAAGCATGCCACAGTTCCCTCGCCGTTTAATTCTCACCTTCGCTACCTAGGGCGCTACTAACTGTAGCTGCCCATTTTTTTTTTCAGATGCTGAGTCACGGGAATCGAACCCTGAATTCTCGCACGAAAGGCGAGTGCGCTAGCCACTAGACCAACGCGTGAGAACCGCAAACAAATAACTTCATAAAAGAAACTCACATGACTTTCTCTCACTCCAATTATTACAATTTTATTCAAAAAATTTTCTTTAAAATTGCAACGTCAGCCATGTTTAGTTAGGCGGCCATAAAAGACAAAGTGGTAGGGAGTTTTATTACTGGTAAACCTGAGCGGTCTTATATGTGGCGCCCCATTGTGAAAAGCCAACCAAATTTGAACAAATTTAAATTTAAAACAAAATGACAAAATCTAAAATAAAATTTTTTTTTTATCCAGAAAAAAATGTTTAAAATAAAAGTAAAAGTGATACGTTTTTCTCTATGTTGCGAGCATTTAAAGGTTAAAGTAAATTGTACCCGTTTTCGAGAAAATTCCGATTTTCTTCAAATTTGAAAATTCTGTTCAATGCTTCTAATGTGTATTAATGATTATGTAGGTGTAAAACCATATATATTACACAGAAGTAGTATTTTAAAGGAATGCATACCGTTACTCTGTTCGTCTAGAAACCTCTAAGAATAAATCAATTTTCACGGGAAAAATTATTCAAATGATAGCTATTTATATGTGTAAGTAGTATATATACCAAGTTTTAAAAGTCTGATGTGAAACAGTCACACAACTTTCTCTTACTCAAGTTTTCAAAATTGTGATTGACTAATTTTTATAGTTCCTAGGACAAATTTAATGAAATTCATCGATGTTATTATGGAGAAAATAGCAAAAACTGAAAAAAAAAAACTGTTCAGTAAAAACGCACTTCCGGCTTATAAATTTCCTTGAAACTCAGAATTTTGGCAATCTATTTATTTTTTAATTGAAAAAATATAACCCCACCTCTCCCACCCAAAAACCCCCTTCAATGACTTTGCCAGGAGAAATGTTTCAAATAAAAGCTATAGCTCTTTAAATTTGTAGTTGATATTACTCATTTAAAGAAAATCGTTGGAACCGTTTTAGAGAAAAATAGCAGTAAACTGAAAAATACTTTTCAGTAAAAGTGCACTTCCGGTCATCCAAACATGGAATTTCAACAACATTCTAACTTAATATTAGTTTACTGTTAAGAAAACTGAAATAGCACTTAAGTGGAAAATATAATCCCACCTCTCCCCCAAAAGTGCTCTTAAATGAATTTTTCCACAGAAACGTTTAAGTAAAAGTTGCAAGTATGTGTAGTTGATATAATTTTGAAGAAAATCGTTGGAGCCATTTTCGAGAAAATCGCAAAAAAGTGAAAACACCATTTAGTGAAGTGGTACTTCCGGTTGAGAAATTTTGACAGATAACCTGCTGTTGGATTCCATGGTGATACATAAACGGAATATTAAGTTTGAACTTTCTAAAATTTTTCGTTTTTGAGCTAAGCTGTTCCTATACATACACATACCATTTTCTAAAAACCACTATTTTGAATTCAGGGGACCTCAAGACGTGTATTTCCGGTGAGGACTTGATGTCGAAAATTTGACACTATTACAATATTTCCTCTTAATAGGAGTAAGAGAAAGTAAAAAAAAAAAATCGTTGGGGCATTTTACGAGAAAATTGCGAAAAATTAAAAATTATTCAGTAAAGTTGCAGATCCGGTTGATGGATTTCGCCCGAAACCTACGTTATCTGTATACCATTCGGTGTACAGGTAATTATTTTCGTCCTCAGGGGACTTCAAATTCGAACATTTTATAAGATCGCAATGCTTTCTCTTATTAGGAGCAGTAAGAGAAAGTAAAAATTCCAAGTCTCGAGAAAAGTTTCGTCAATAATAACTATGTGAATTGCAGTGTCACGTGTTTTTCACCAGATTTTATTTATTTTCTCCCCGTGTTTCTTAACACGTATGAGAAATGCTTCCCAATCGTTTAGACGAGGTATCATTTGCATTCCCTCAAATTTATAACTTTTCAAAGTCTAGTATTTATTTTGTAAATTGTTTTCAACATAAGCGTGATTAGAGAGGAATCGCTCCAAATTTATATCTTACAAATATAATATAAACACAAGAACACTAAGTGTACGTTTTAGAAAGCGTTGTTTTGCGTGAAACAATTACAGTATAATACAGACCTGAGAAAGAGGTTAGTGACCCGACAGAGAGAAAAAAAGGGTGAAAGTGTCCTTAAGGACACATGTCACTTTCGCCCTTTTCATAACTAGTCTCTCTCTCTCTCTCTCTCTCTCACTCTGTCGCCTCCACACACCTTCCCGGAAGAAAATATTACATATCTCTCCCTCTTTCCTAACTCCTTCCTTTTCATTTGTCCTCCATCCGACAATTTACCTTTTTTTACAAAAAAAATTGTATGACTATTTCAGTTATGTTGTACCTGTACCAGTGTGCCTGTATTATGTAAAATATATTTATATTTTGTTGCAACAAAAGAAAAAAAAAGAAAACAGAACCGGACATATTTATTTACCATAAATATGGTAAATAAATTTGACAATTGTGAATGTAATATTTTAAAGGTTCTGTCAACTTCCTTGGATTTTTTTCTCAATCTATTTTTGTTCAAGGGTTGTAGCATAAAAATACGTATAAAGGAAGTTAAAAATAAAATAAGGTTTTTTTTTTTTGGAGGAAGTTTATGAACACCTGAGGAAAGAAAATAAAGTTAGTTATTTTTAAAATTTTGAAAGAAATAAACTTTTTTTCTACAACCGTTAAAGGTTAAATAATTATAATTATTCCATTAATCTCAGTGGCTAAAGTTCTACTTTCACACACTAATGTGTTACACACTACTTTCTCTCACTAGACTGTAAAAGTAACATTATTCAATTCTAATTAGCCCGACATCTAGCGGCAAGACGGGAAAACAAGATCGAAACAATCTCAGATACAGCGGATTTGATGTTACAACAAACAGAACAGGATATATAGAGCGGGAATAGTTGACTTGAATTAAATGTTATTCTCAGTATTTGCACATTTTCACATTTTTACTTTCTCTCACTCCTAGTAAAAGGAACTATGTATGCACAGCTCAAAAACAAAAAAATCGCAGAATATTCAAACTTGATATTTTGTTTAGGTCTCACCATGGGATCTGACAGTTAGTTATCTGTCAATATTTCACAACCGGAACTGCCATTTTACGGTATGTGCTTTTCACCATTTTTTTTTTTTGCGATTTTTTCTCGAAAATGGTTCCAACGATTTTCTTCAAAACTTAATATATCAATTACATATATTATTATGTGAGACATTTTCCGTGGTAGCCTGCTTCATTTTGTGGTCATCGACCGGTTTCGGGCGTTCGCCCATCTTCAGGATGCGTTTCTCAGATAGTGTGATAACACAGACTTGCACATAGAAAATTAAGTTTATACACTCAGTTTATAGACGAGTGTATAAACTGAATGTGCTCTGTGTAAGTCTGTGTTATCACACTATCTGACAAACGCATCCTGAAAATGGGCGAACGCCCGAAACCGGTCGATGACCACAAAATGAAGCAGGCTACCACGGAATATGTCTCTGATGCTTTCCAGCTCTGCGGAACTAACCACCACAACAACATATATTAATAGTTTACAACATTTATTTGAAACTTTTGTCCGGGAAAATTCATTAAAGGGAACTTTTGCGGGACGGGTGGAGTTAGGTTTTCCTCTAAAGTGCTATTTCAGTTTATTACAGAATTCTAACTTGTAAATAAATAATACAATTAGAATTAAATATATTGCTGAAATTCAGAGTTTCGAAGAAAATCGGATAACCCTAAAAGTGCGTTTTTACTAAAAAATATTTTTTCAGTTTTCTGCTATTTTCTTTGAAACGGCTCCAACGATTTTCTTTAAATAAAGAATATGAATTTCACGTATAAAGAGCTACAACTTTTATTTCTAAAGTACTATCTTAATTGATTCTATTATCTAAACAAAATTAATTAGAAATAACTAGATTGCCAAAATTCCAAGTTTTTTAGTATACTAACCATAAAATTTGTCAATTACAATTTTGTAAACTGCAAGTAGAGAAAGTTGTGTGAGTGTTTCGCATCAGATTTTTTTTTTTATATTCATATAAATTAAAAACCACTAAGGCTGCGCTCATGCGGTCAAACTCTGAACTTGAGTTGTATAAAGTCTTACTTCTCACACTTGTCAAATAAGTATCTATTCACACATAGTTTTATAAATAAAAATCTGTTATTATAAGAAACACTGACATGACATTCTCTAACTGAAATTTACATAGTTATAACTGCCGAATTTCCATTAAACTAGGAATGTTTACCAAATTCAACTCGCTTCAACATTATATTTATAGTTTAAACTAAAAAAGACAATACGAACTTCCTGCTCCCCCAGGAAACTCCTCTCATAAAATCCGTCATCTGGAAATAATGAAACTTTATTTTCTTTTCTTAATCACCGCTTTTGATGTTGCAATTTTCACAAAATCGGCATTAAAGATTTTCCTTTAATCTCTCTGTTCATTACTGAAACTGTGATGTCAGAACAGTTCCTATTAAAGTGTAGTTTCAATAAACTGCTAATCTTAAAAGAGATTTTTGCAACATCATCATCATCATCATCATCTTGAATTGTTTTTATATCACTTATATTTTTATCTGTTTTTAAGTTAATCCCCTGATTTTATGTTTTCCTCTGTAATTTAAATAATAATAATAAAAAAAAAAATGACAAGGTAAAATGGAAATTGGGAGGGATCTAGGGGGAAACACGTTCCCTATTTTCCAAGTATATAAAAAACGAAAACGAAGAGAAGTTCTGTACGTTCACAATCAAGTTTATACAAAGTTCACCGTGAACATAATCCTTTATGAACTTTACTATAATTAACCATTTTTACTACTTTTTTGGTAAGGATGCATTTTACAAAAATATCATTTGCTTTAGTATTGATGGGGTTGGTGAATGTTATCATTGCAGAAGATGTACTGGTAAAGAGGAGTGCTGATTTTGATGAGGATCAATACAACTATTATCAGGTGAATTTTTTTCTTTATCTTATAAAATTTATTTATTCATGGTTTTTCTTTTTCTTTTTTTTTTTTGAGGATCCCTGAAGACGAAATAGTTAGTTTGTAGGAAATATATATAAGAAAAACTAGTAAGAACAAATATTGCAATCGTGTCAAATTTTCCAAATTGAGTTTTCACCGGAAATACATGTTTTGACGTCCTCTGAATACGAAAAAAAAATATATTTAACGAATGGTCTGTCTGAACGTGTGTATCTGTTTTAGTGTCAACAAAATATTTCATAAACGAAAAATCGCACGGAGCTTAAACTTAGGATTACGTTTAGGTACTACCCCCATTTTTGACACACGAAGATTTTGGAGGCAAACCGGAAGTGAGACTTTAGTAATTTTTTTTTCTCGCGTTTTTCTCGTAAACGGTGCCAATGATTTTCGTTAAACTTCGTGTAATTACTTGATACATAAATAACTGCCACATCTATTTGAAACATTTTCCCCAGGAAACTGATTTTTTACTCTCTCTCTTACTCCTAGTAACAGGAAGTATTGTAATCGTGTCAAATTTTCGATATCGAGTTTTCACCGGAAATATCCGTTTTGAGGTCCCCTGAGTCCAATAAAAGTGGTTTTTAGCAAATAGTCTGTGTGTGAACAGCATAGATCAAAAATGAAAAATCGTAGAAAGTTCAAACTTGATATTCCTTTTAGGTATCACCATGGGATCCGACAGTGGGTCATCTGTCAACCGGAAGTACCACTTTACTAGTTGTTTTTTTTACGTTTTTGCGATTTTCTCAAAAATGCCTCCAAGGATTTTCTTCAAACTTGGATATCAACTACAAACTAACAGCTACAACTTTTATTTGAAACATTTCTCTGGGAAAATTCATTTAAGGGCAGTTAGAGGGAGGGGAGGGGTTAGGTTTTCATCTAAAGTGCTATTTCAGTTTATTAAACAATTCTATCATCTAAATAATGTTAATTAGAATTGAATATGTTGTAGAAATTCCGAGTTTAAAAAAAAATCGGATAACCAGAAGTGCGTTTACATTACCACATTACTAAATGATTTTTTTCACTTTTTTGCGATTTTCTCAAAAAATATCTCCGAAGATTTTCTTGAAGCTTCCTATATAAACTAAAGATACAAAGATCTACAACTTTTATTTAAAACAATTTTCTGGGAAAATTCATTTAAGAGTACTTTTGGAGGAGTACTTTTGAATTCTATCATCCAAATAAAATTAATTCGATGGCCAAAATTCCGAGTTTCAAAAGTGCGTTTTACATTAACCACATTACTAATGATTTTTTTTTTTTCCACGTTTTTTATTCATTGATTTTCTCAAAAAATTCTCCGCGAAGATTTTCTTGAAGCTTCTATATAAACTAAAGAACAAAATCTACCACTTTTATTTAAAGAACATTTTTTCCTGGAAAATTTCATTTAAGAGTACTTTTTTGAATTCTATCATCCAAACAAAATTAAATAGAAATACATAGATGGCCAAAATTATCGAGTTACAAGAAAATTAGTAAACCGGAAGTGCGCTTTTACTGAACAGTTTTTTTTTTCATTTTTCGACGAATTTAATTAAATTTGATACACAAACTATAAAATTTGTCAATTATAATTTTGAGAACTGGAGTAAGAGAAAGTTGTGTAATTGTTTCACACCAGATTTTT
>JAAEAF010006787.1:0-53580 GCA_011037195.1 Triatoma infestans
GACGAAAATCCGAAACCGGCCAGAACCAAATGATATGCATGCTACGACGGTTAAAATACCAGATGTTATCCAGCATTGCGGACCCATCAAATAATTTTTTCATTGTAGATATTATTGAAATGACAGTTTAGAGATGATTCGCAGCTCGTCAGAATCCCCAAAAATAAGTTTTCTAAATATTTAAAGTAAAAGTGAAAAACCTATGTATATGGTAGTTGGTATAATAAAGTTTTAAATAGGCGTAACTGAGGTAACAAATATCTTCCCTAAGCCACTTTGTGTCGTAGTTTGCACGTAACCCCGGCCAACATTGTACAACACTTTTACTGTCACTTCTAACATTCACTCCCCCCCCCATACAAATAGGGCCAGAAGTTGTAGTTTAGTGTGTGTGCAACTACTTAAGTTTAATGTAACCACAAACAGACCTTAGCTCATCACATAAATACAATCACTAACACTTGTACACTTAATACGCTATTAAATATCGTTCTTCTACAGAATCCTTTTTAGAAACGCAGTCGTCGATCCTTTAGGTCGCAGTTGATTTGGCTTTGTAGCCATTCCCACTTACAAAAATACACCATTACAAGTTTTTTTAAAAAAAGTTGGAACCATTTTCGAAAAACCACGGAAAATTGAAAAAAAAATCGTAATGTACGACTTCTTTATTTCTTTTTTGATTTCACGTTCAGAATCAATAAAACATCCCTCACCCTTTTTTTCGACGAATGATCATCACAGTTACCTTTTTTGTGAAATGAATGCTAAATAGAATTTCCCAGAACGTAAAAGAATGGTATTAACCCCCAGTTTTATTGTGTGTTAGTTGTTTTAACCCGATTCGCGCCAACCATACTACCACCCACTGAAATGTTAGTAGAGCAAACTCTCCAGTGGGATGATCGATCGAAATGTCACAAATCCTATTTTAATTACTCCCGCCTACCGGCGCTCTGCCAATTCTCCTCTATTAAACCTTGTACTGGCAAAATAATTAACAGATAGGTCTATTGTTAGTTGAGTAGAGAGGACACTTGTAATTGAATAATCATTTCTATGAAAAGCTCTGTTTTGTATGTAAACGGATTCACTAGGATTATAGGATTTTATTAATCATTAGTACTTTTTCTATTGGCTGATAGATTAGTTCATACATTACTTGTGAATTGGTGCTTGTTAAAGATAAATGAATCATGAAAATAAGGATCAAATAACGACACTTTACTTACGAGTTATGTTTTACGGTGGAGTAACCAAATGGTGAACTATGATGTTGGTAGCGCATGGTGTTGTTGAATATGAGCCATCTGAAGAAGATCACTGTAGCTAGTTAGAACACTTTCTGGTTCTTACGATATGGCCTAGCTTGGTGAACACTTCAAAGTTGATCTTTGAGACTGTAATGATATGGTGTGGATGATGTGTGTAGGTAGCTTGTGGCGTGAGCGTTTTAGCGAAAAGGGCTTGTATGTTTGTTTGAGATAGAATATAAGAATATAATCAAGAAAGCACCACTGATTATAAAATAAATATATTTTCTAAGAGAAATTAAGTTACTTTGAATATCACAATAAAATATAATAATTTCTTATAACGTAATACTGTATATGTTTCCACCTTGATTTCTAGCACAAGTCTGTCCTGAAAAATTCTTCTCTTTTGTTTCTTCAATTCCTCCCCTGTGAGAAGAAGGGGTAGTACAATGCCATAATTGTTCTTGAACCGTACGAGTAACTGGACTTGTATACCTGGTCTTGTCCTTTTGCAAGGGAATGTCAATCTTTTTCTTAATTTTGATTTATTTATAATTTAATATTATTTCAAGTTTCTTGCACCCATCACAAGACCTTTTATCTTTTTAAAGTTTATCTGGTGACTTCCTTTAATCCCGGAAGATATCCAGCTTTTTAATTCAATTCTTTAGAAAAGCTTAAGTTATTCAAAACGCTTCCAACAAGTGTTAATATATTCATCAATATCCAGGGACCGTATTCATTTTAATTTAATTTTATCTCATATATTTAAATTCATCGAATTATTTTTTAAATTTTTTTGATAAATCATTATTAATATATTTTTCCCTTAATGTGGACATTTTAACACTATTTTAGTACTTGTATATTTTAGTTTTAATTATATTTTGTCCAATTTATAAATGTTATAAAATTCATGCTGGATTAATTAGATGGTTTATTACCAACATATTCGAAAAATCAAATTGCAATGATTCTATGAAGTTTTTTGATGGAATTATCTTCAGTGGGAAAAAATCATTACGTTCCGGAATGTGTAGATTATTTAATATGTGCTTTATAAACTATAAAGTACATACTTGTTCTACAATTAAGTTAAGATAATTATAGTATTTTTTTTTTTATATATATAAGGAAGTTATTAGAAATACCGGAGATACTTGGTTTAATCCTGTTTATCTTATTGGAGAGAATCTCAAGACTAGTTTAAGAACTATGCGATTAACTATAGTTACAATTTTATTTTATTGTTGTTTGGAAAGTTTAATAATAAGCAAAGTATAGTAATAAGCGATTCAACTAGAATTGTATTTTAGTTATAATTAGTCAACTAGAAATAGTAATTGGGTCACATCTAGTTACGACACTTTTACTCTTCTTACATATTTAGACTCCATAATAATGTATATCAGCAGTTAACACAGTGGAATGAACTGGGAGTGGATATATTCTTTCCAAAATTTTAAATGGAAATATTTTTCTTTTTAGCAATAAAATCTTAATATGTTCACTGATTATGTGCCTATATTAGAATAGGATCCTCGCTAGTCTTGCAGGGACCCAAACTACTTCCGTCTTGCCCAAGCTTGCAGGTGTGTAAGGCAAAGCTGAACGCCCACTACTTGCAATCCAACTCTGGACTATCTGAATGGGATGCTTACTATAATATACTGCAGTGCTACGCAATTTTTTCTTGCCCACGGCACAACAAAATTTTTCCCCAAATTTCGCGGCACACCAAAAGTAAATATGTATTTATACAGAATAGAATACCTAAATATGACATAATTTTTTTTTTATTTGATACATACACATACATAACTTAAGATCTATACTCACATAACATAAGGTAGAAAAGAAAGGGTAATTAATGTGATACCTGGCTTGTTTCAAAGAACACAAATGTTTTATATTCGGCACGATATTTGAAAGTGTAATCCGAAGTTCTTGATCAAGACCTTTCATGCACGACCGCTTATCATTTGTAACTAACACTAGAGTTGAAAAACTTTGTTCACATACATATGTCGTTGAAAATGGGAATAGAATTGAAATGCGTGGTCTGAAATTCGAGGATATTCTTTCCTAACCGAAATCCAAAAAAAAACATCCAATGGAATTTCGGCAAAGTGAAGTTTTAGAGCCCCGTCATTCCTCTATTCAATAAATTCCTCTCAAATTTGCAGAAAAAGTGCATTTGCAGAATTTATAGCATTGGTTGCAAAAGGATTTCAAATCCAATCTAGTTCCGTATTAATTGAATAAAAATAGTGGTCAAATTTATTCACCACTTTTGGTATTATTTATTTATTAAACAAGAAGGGCCACTTGCAGTGAGTGGCTGTCTACCCCTGCATTGTACTTACTATTATCGTATGGCGAACCGGTTGCGGAGCACTGATATATTATACCATATATTCTCAAAAGTGGTAGATCTAAATCTGTTAGGTAAAATAATAAGTTTTATTCAGTGGTGACTTTAAAAAAGAAAAAATATAGTCACATTTCTGGACTGACGTCAGTCAATTGTGTGTGGACAGTCATGCAGTCATTCCTGTTTTCTTGTATTACTGAACGTAAGAGATTGTATTCGTATCTTCTTTAAACGTATTTTGTTTTGCTTCACGATTTTTTCCATATATCGCAATAAATTTGGTTTTTACGGAGGATAGATCCTCAATAAGTTCAAAATTAGAACGCTTTGTGGTGGACATTTGAAGTGACCTAGAGATCAATTAGTAACTTCCTTCAATTTATATAGATGAATCGTTCAGTAATTTTAAATGTTTTGGGCAGTTGAGTAGAATGGATGAAGAGACGATACCGACAGCTGTTTATAATTGGAAAAATTAGAAGAGGAAGGAGGGAAACTAGATGGAAAGAAAAGCTTGTTGGAGAGAAAATAAGTAACGCAGAAGGCACTTTAAATAAAATAAAAAAAAAATAAAAAAAAAAAATTCACCTTCAAGCTATATAATTGGTTTAGTGAGTGGTCTTCTTTCACCTGTACGTCAGCACAATCTTTTTTATATTCTATTCTTGTAAACAACAACGCAATGACGTATGAACTAATGCTATATAAATGTTGCGATAATAGTTAATAATAGTAAATATGGTAAACCTAATTTAATAGGAAAACTGTCGCCGTTGGATCACTTTATAAATTTATTTCATTACGAGTAAATTTTCTATGAAGCTCAGTCAATGAATAAAGAGTCAAAAGAACTGTAAATCAAAGAATATGTATAATAGAACTTTGGAAAAGCAGTGTTCAATGATCTGTTCCTGAGAGGATGAAACCAAATGGAACTAGGATAACTGAATTTCAATCTGAGATCGTCTAAGGATAAGTATCTCAATACAGTATATATTTTAATCTATTAATAAAAACACATAAGATGACATACTGTGAAGATGGATGAATGCCCGAACCCCGGTCGATGAATACAAAATGATGCAGGTTATTAAGGGAAAAAATCTCATGTTGGGCACTCAAATCTCTGGTGCGCCCAGCTACTATGAAACAACTGAAATTTACTGCCAAAAGCTAAGGTTTTATGAATCGTGTGAAATGTTTTTGGTAAAGAAAGTGATCAATTAAAATGCGGGCCGTACAAGTTTGTCGGTATTTTTGCAAAGAGCAACATTTTCTGAGTGAACCTATTTGTATGTGATTTTTTTTCACCAATCAGTAATACATTGGAAGAGAAACACTTTAGATGAAGCTTCCTTGTAATGCTGAAAAAGTGACGTCGATAGCAGAAGAAACCAGAGCTTGAATGAAGTTGAAAAATTAGGTAGGAAAGTTTTATAACCAATAATTTCACTGGTCCAGTCTGGTTCTTGCACCATCAGATATCTTTTTATTTAGTACCGTTATAAGTGAAATCAAATATATAAAACTGTCTCACATATCAAGACCAAAGTTTTTTTTTTCCTGCCGGCCTAAAAAAAAAAGTGGAGGGGTAAGACAGGTGTATAAATGTATTAGGAAACTATCGTCGAAAAGTAGGTAAATTGTGAGGTAAATTTAATATTCCATATTAAAACTATAAATATTTATCTATCTACTTATAGTTTTGCCAGAGCACGAAATGTAAACAATGAGCTAATTAAATATTCTAGACAAAATTCCAAAGAATGATTGTCATCAGTAGTTTTACGAACATTCCTCCACACTAACCATCGCCATAAGATAAGCCTTACCGCTTTCCTGAGCCATAGGTTATATTGTTTTCAGATAAATCACTATGAATCGCTTTTGGTCTGGGAGAAGTGGTTCTGCACAGCTATGTACATTCAATAATTACACTTGCATCAGTTTATAGACTTCCGCCAGGAGAAGTATTATCTCTGTTGTAATGGAACCGATAGCCAGCAGATTTGCAAGAGAAAAGCTGGATTCAATAATTTCTTTTAGCAACCGCTTCAAGGCACCACTAATAATAATAATAATAATAATTGTACTTTATTTCTGAAATATACATAAAAAATAAACTTTACTAAGTACATAAGGCATGGCTAACGCCGTCTGCCAGAGATTGGTATTGAAATCATAATAAACAAAAAATTATACTTACAAAAAATAATTGTAATAGAAAATGACCAAAAAATAATATACTAGCAATAAAAAATACAAATAAAAATAGACACAAACAAGAAATAAAAGAAATGCTAAAATAAAAGAGTAAAACATAAATCAAAAATTAAATTCTTTAATGAGGCTAAATCTATAATGCCAGGCTTGTCTGGCGTACTTAAGTAAATTGATGCAAGTATCCGCACTTCGCAAAGTGTCTATTACAAATTGAGCGGAAACAAATTTCGCACCCAAGCATCTCAAACGAAATTCGGATAATATGCTATCACAAAGAAAGTGATACAGATCCTCCCTTGCATTTAAATTGCACATTGTACATTTTTCCCTGTAATCCAATTTATTCACCCATGGTACATAGTTTAAATAAATTAATTCACTTCTCAGTTTGAGAAGCCACCTTAGATCTGAGAGCTTTAGATTGGTATCAGAGTCAACATAAAATACATTGAGCTTGCCATTCGTATCTAACAAAGTCTCGTACAAAACAAAACGCTCAGAGCTCATGGCGCGATTCACAGACTCCTCCAAACTAACCTGTTTTATTGCTTGCAAAAGCGCTGAGAATAGAGACTTCCAACCCGACAGATTATCGAGGGTAAAATCAAAAGTCAAGGAGTACTTTTGGGCTAGGTTAGACCATTCTTTAAACCAAAGTATATTTTTTCTTAAAATTTCGCAGGCTACAATTTTGGAAAAACGATTATCGATGTTAGACAGGATCTTTAAACAAAATTAAAATGGAGGTGCAAAGTATAAATGTAAACCAAATCTAACCCAGTTTCAATATGCAAAATGTAAGAAGGAATAGTAGAAGGTAGTGCAAACAACTTTTTGAGGAAATACCTCTGAAATTGCTCTAAAATCTCAAAGGAAACACCACTATTGCGCTCCATATGCACGTCAACTAAGCCTAACAACCCCTGTCACCACCACTTCCTCCACAATAGTGTTTTTGGCATATGGCTAATATGGGATTGGTAAGCCAATTTCTCACCTAGAAGCTGTTTACAGCGGTAAGAGAAATCGATGCTTTGCTGATCAACTTGAGGGGCTTAAGAGTCAGTTCTACAATTCAACGAAGAGTTTTAGGCAATCATCAAATCACTTGTACTTTGTGAGTTTACAATTCTCAACGCTTGTATTGATTATTTTGAATTTGTTCATAATTTCCAGCAAGTCGTTATTAAACAGTACACTATATCCTCGAAAAAAAATTTCATAATAAAGAAATAAAATGGGCCTATTTCAAATGACCAGGCTTGAGAATAAAAAAAACAATTCTGGTACTAGCACTAAGCGCCGTGCCTATATCCCACTAAATACGAGTAGAACTAATTTAAATAAATAAATCGAGTTTACAACTGATATACATTAAACAGATTCATGGAAGTTTGTAGGGGAATTGTATTTATTGTGGTAATCATTAAGAAGGGGAAGAGGGTAGAGTGGGGAGAATTAGAGATTAAAATGGGTCTTAATTAAAACCAAACCTGATGGGGTAATAATGGTAGTGCATCCCTCTCCGTACGTATTGTGCCGGCTTAATGATAATGGGACTTTTATAATCGGAATTTATTGCATATTGAACACTTTAGTGGACTTCTAAAAAAAAAGAAAGTTTTAACACAAGTCATATTCAGAAAGAAATTCAAATATACACCTTAATTAAGATTGCATCCAATTTTTAATATTGAATACTTAATCTTTAAATTTAACGATTTAAAAAAAAATCTGGTGTGGAACACACACACAACTTTCTCTTACTCCAGTTCTTAAAATTGTAATTGACAAATGTTAAAGTTTGTGTACCAACTTTAATGAAATTCATCGAAAACTGAAAAAACTGTCCAGTAAAAGCGCACTTCCGGTTCCTAATTTCTTGAATCCCTCGGATTTTGGCCCTCTATTTATTTATAATTATTTGTTTGGAGATAGAAGTGTATATCAACTCTGACTACTCTTTTAGAGAAAACATAACCCTCCCCTCCCCATAAGTGCCCTTAAATGAATTTTCCGTAGAATTGTTTTGGAAATAAAGTTATCGACTTTGTATTTAGTTTATTATAGGATATTTTCAAGAAAATCGTCGAGCACATTTTTGAGAAAATTTGCGAAAAAGGTGAAAAAATCATTTAGTACAGTGTCATGTAAACGTCACTTCCCGTTCCGATTTTTTTGAAACTCGGAATTTCACAAGGAATTCAATTCTAATTAACATTATTTAGATGATAGAATTGTTTAATAAACTGAAATAGCAGTTAAGATCTACCCCACCCCTCCCACAGAAGTGCCTTTAAATGAATTTTCCCTGAGAAATGTTTCAAATAAAAGTTGTAGTTGACAGATGACGGATCCCATGGTGATACCTAAATGGAATATCAAGTTTGAAATTTCTACGGTTTTTGTTTTTGAGCTATGCTGTACACATACATATACACACACACACGCGCGCGCGCGCGCAGATTATTTGCTAGAAACCACTTTTTTGGGCCCAGGGGGCCTCAAAACGAATATTTCCGGTGAAAACTCAATATCGAAAATTTGACACGATTACAATACTTCCTCTTTACTAGGAGTAAGAGAAAGTAAAAATATCGCAAGCAACATTGTGAATGTAGATAGTATATGAAATCTAAAGGCAACCGGAAGCAAGCCGTTTTCGAGATAATCGTGAAAAACTATTCAGTAAAGATATACTTCCCGGTTGACAGCAATCTTCGTGCGAAATCACGTGCTGTGGTGGTATCTACCAGTTTTCGTGACAGATGCGGTGGTTGTACCTAAACGGAATATCAGCTTTGAGATCTCTGCTGATTTTTCCTTATTGAAATATTTTTTCACAGTCTCATTCGCCAGTCCTACTCAGGGATATCTTCACAGCTTGTATTTCCGATGAAAATTCGACATGTTCGTAGTACTTCCTCTTACTAGGGGATAAGGGAAAGAAAAGAAAAGTAGAAGTACAAAAAAAAAGAAAATTAAACTTTAAAAGTGAATCAAGTACCTAAAGTTTAATGTATAAAGAAAGCGTTATTTCATCACGCAAATGAACTATTAGATTTTCCAGCACAGTTTTCAGAATCTGATTAAGTTCACTATTTCCCCATTAAGTAGGCGAGTTGGTGGGAAGTGGGGGGCTGGTTTATTGCTTAAGAAAATTCAATTCTGCAAACTAAATACCACTTTAGATAATGTGTTAAGAACTTAGTTTGTTAAGTTTATTATAAAGTAAAATGTTAATGTTAATAGTCTTACATTAAGAGGGAGGAGGTTGATTGATAATACAATCATATGGCGCGCATTTAAGCCAAATTTTATATATAGAAACTATGTATCATAATTAACATTAAAATTAAGTGAAATTTAATTGAATTGTTAAACGTTAATTGGAAATAAATATCAGTTCAAATAGAAAATGGAGGTGTCAAAACTATTTGGTGGGAACTTTACTGTAGTTAATATTGCGAGTTTAAACACTTCTTTTCACCTTAGTTACTCTGTTTTCCGTAATGTCGTCGCTTTCGATAATTAAAACTATTAAATGGTGAATTCCTAATGCTCATTAACATTTCATTTGAGCAAAAGAAAATAGTAAATCTGCATAAAAAAAGTAGTTATACGGTTAATTTTTGTGTAAATTTGCTTCTTGAATTCTTGTTGGTATTTCCCCAAGGCAGTCTGATGGACGTCCTGCGGACTCAGACAGGACGCGCTCATTCATTTATCCTGCATTTGTATGGCATCCTACTGTGAATACCTCGTCCTGAAATTTGCCTGTATGTAATTTCATATTGAGAATATGCCCAAATTGCAAGGGACTTTTATAATACTCCTTTCAAAAGAAATAAGTAAAAGGATAATAAAAGATACTGATATTATTTAAGTTAATAATATTTAATATATTATAATTTCCAGTTTGAAAGCTCATATATGGTAATCAGTATATATATTCCTTCACTTTCATTGTTCAATGAAACATTTAAACTAATGCTAGTTGTTTCACTTTCATTGTTTTTGAATATTTCTTTTTTAATTAATCTGAGCTATTTATTATGAAAGCGAGGCAACACCATTTTTCCATATTTCTTGATATTTAAAGTTATGAATTTCAGTCTTTTCAGAAATATAATCAAATCTCTTAGCCACGGTGAAGGCAATTCATCTAGGGGGAGAATAACCCCGAAATAAAATATTCCTGGTCCTCCAGGTTTGGAGTTGCTGAGTCGGGCTAGCTCTAAGCTTAGCCAAAAAAATAAAAAAAAATCTCCTCCATTGCTGGCCGCCTTTCGAAGCCATCAGATCCATAGTTTCATTGCATTTAAGGCCAGAGTGACCCTGACCCAGATGATATTGGTTCTATAATACCTTTGTCGGATAATTTGGTAAGGACCATATTTAATTGAAATTAGCTCATACTTAGCTTTCTATCTTTATAGTACTCTTTGAAATACTTTGAATACATAAAATTAAGGACAATGTAAAGAATAGCTAAAAACTCCAGGACTAAGAAAAGTTATTTAAACTGAATATTATGAATTCTTTTGGGAAAATTTTGGGAAAATGGAATTTAACATCAATTTTATTTTTTTTCCATTAGTATAAACGGACAGATATAAAATGGCGGACTTTACATAGGTTCTTGCTTTTATGCCTTCTTTTTCAACAGTGGAATGAAAATTCAGTGTTTTCTCTTTATAGCTCACGTAATTTTATAAAGCAGTAAGTAAACAATACGTTAGAAATAACTTTATTTTTCGCATTTTTTTTTTTATAAAATATTTTTATTGCACAATTTGATAATTTATAAAATACCTCCGAAGAGAAAATTAGTATAAAAATTCTAAACTAGATTTTTCATAGAAATAATTAGCTTATAAATAATTAGCCAATCACAGTATAGAAATGAAGGTATGGCGTGGTCAACATGATAATTTTAAATTTCTGATTGGCCTAAACATACACTCATATTTCACATCTTATCTTCTGATTGGTAATTATTTATTGCTAATTATTTCTATGAAAAATCTAGTTTAGAATTTTTTTTTTTTTTACTAATTTTTCCTTTATAGGTATTTTATAAATTATCAAATTATGCAAATAAAAATTTTTTTTTAATAAAAAAATGCAAAAAATTAAATTATTTCTGATATAATATTTACTGTTTTATATAATGAATGTGAGCTGTACAAAAAAAGTTGAGAATTTTGATTCCATTGTTGAAAAAGAAAGCAAAAGCAGATTAGGTTGAAATGCAACATTCATGTAAGTCCGCCATTTTGTATTTGGCACTAATAATTATTATTAGCGCAATTAAACAAATAAATTATGAAGAAACGTTAACTAATGAGGAAAAACAAAGAAACTAATGAAGAAACGTTATATATTAGAGTTCGAAAAACTATAGACTATCTAACTATGTAAATTGGATTATGAGAAAATCTTGCGAGTGTTTCGTATCAGATTTTCTGGATTTTATTGTGTTATGTACATTTTCTCTTTTTTTCTCAGTTAATCTGTTAGTTTGTGAAAAAACTTTTTATTTCTTGGTATACTTTTTATTTTTATATTTTACTATGCTCTGAATCATTCTTCAAGAACTTCTTTCTATGATAAAAGTTACCCTTGGATAATAATGTGTTAATAAAATTAGCTTCAGTCCTGTATGATGGATGCCAGAAATATAAAAATATATTTAATTTGAAATAATAAAAAATATCAAGAAAAATGTAACATTCCCTTGCAAAAGGACTATTCAAGTAGAAGACCACCACTGTCTTTTAGAGTTCATGAACCTAGAGATTTGAACGAACAATTAGAAGACATTCCTTCAAGACAGTCTGAAACAGACATTCAAGTAGAACATTTGTTTTTCAAGCAGCACACTTGTTTAGAATCAGTGGCAGTTTAACTAAATCATAAGAGTTTATTCCAATTAATTTCAGTATACTTATAAGCATATTGATTGTGATATTGTAAAGTTTAAATTCTTTTAAAGAATAATATATTTATTTCAAAACAGTGGCGCTCTCTTGATTATTACTAAATACTTCTCTCTTAAACATATACTAAGCCTTTTACTAAACCGCTCATGCTACACCAACCACTACACAAACAACAAACATCACACCAGATATATTTCACCTGCTTGATTCATTCATCAGAACGAAATTATAACATGAGCCATTGACTAGCACTAATTAATTTTTTTTTTTCCTTTTGTGTGTGTTATTGAAACAAAAAGAAAATTACGTTAGCTCGTTGCACATAGTATTTTCCCAGTCGTTTATCCCATTTTGCGGTATCTTTTTATGTTCCTTTTCTTACAACTCCTTCTTATATAATTCTCGTTATATGTCCCCTTTGAAGATTTTTACATCTGTTTTTTAATTCTTTGAAACTTTAAAAAAAAAATATATATATAGTATAAAATAAAATAATGAAACAAAGAATTATTTTATTTAATTTATTCTTTGGTTGTTTTGTTCGTTGTTTTAAATCAACTACTTTGATCTATTACCATTGAAAAAGAAATTTTAAACAGACATATTTTTTAAGAGTATCTTCTATTTTGTTTTGCCACGTACAATTTTTTATTCTCATTTTTTTTTTTTCTTTTATTCGTTGATATATTTTCATGTTTTTCGTAGTGGGGTTCATCGGTATATTAAGAGTATCTAGTTGTGGTCTTGTATAATCTCGGTTAGTTCAGTTTTATTAAAAAAATTAATTAAATATATCAGTCTAGTAAAAATACTATTATACGGAATTAGAATGAACATTTATATAATTTATCAGAGACATTTTCCGTGGTAGCCTGCTTCATTTTGTGGTCACCATTATTCAAAACACTCTTCTCAAAATAGCAATAGAAACACAATTACCACTGCAAACATTACACACGCAACAAATAGTTCTTAAACAGACATTAGTTTTAGGTTTAGTTTTAAATCTACTAGGTATATATAAATTTACTAGTTTATAACTTACTAGTTTATTTAAATTTACTAGTTTATATATATATAGGGGGGGGGGATGATGTTAGTTTAATCGTTATTTAATTTTATTCAAATTTATTTTGTGTATTTTTTATATTCTGTTTTGGTTAGTTAATTGTAAGTAAATCTCCCTCCAACAACAGAGTTTAAAGATTAGACCCCCACGTGCTGTGTCCACTGTAAGAAAAATTTGCCCTTTAACAACCCAAACACGTGTTTTCCCACACCCATCTGGCTACATCCCTTGACCTAGTTTAAGAATTTAGTTTTTTAAAAATACGTCTCAGTTAGTGTGAAACTAAGTTTACTCTGTGCAAAGCCTGTGTTGTCACACTGTCTAAAAAACGCATCCTGAAGATGGGCGAACGCCCGAAACCGGTCGATGACCACAAAATGAAGCAGGCTACCACGGAAAATGTCTCTGATGCTTTCCAGCTCTGCGGAACCAACCACCACAACAAATTTATATAATTTATTTTCTTAATAACTGTTTGGGAGATTAAAGTAACTTGAGATTTATGTAAAGTTTAATAAAACTAGTACATTAACATCGATATCAGGCGTGTTGATAACTAGTAAACTGTAATTTTTAAGATTAATTATATTCTAGTAATAAAACGCAATGAAAATATGCCCACTTTCTTTTATTTTTTAAAATACTTGAAAAACTGTACGGAAAAATTAGTTTGAATATAAAAAAAAATGAGCCCTCTCTCTAGTCGCCTGGTTTTTTTAATGCGCAACACTAATAATAAATTATGTTTTCATCGTTGCCCTAATTTAGAACTTTAATCATGAATTAATAATGTAATTATATTTTTAATTACTTCAGAAATGTGATTAATTCAATTTTTAATTTTTTTATTTTTTTTATTTATCATACAGGCCTTTTATATTTTCCGAACCATGAATTATATGTACAAAAAGTTTCTGCATAAATAATTCATACTTATCAACGCTAGGATATTTAGTGCCTTGGAAAGAAATAAAATTCAATCAGGTGTGAAACACTTTCACTTATCATAATTTTTCCTTTAGTTAGAAGAAGAACTTAGCCAATACGTCAAGAGTTGTAGCATACTATTCTTTGGGATCGGGGTTGCCAACCCGTGGCCCTGTTCATTTTTATCAAGGTGAACATTTTTTCGGCCCGCGAGATTCTTCACACTTTTACAAAATATATTTTGTTATAATGGCTAAAGTAGTGAAAACCAATATATTAAAAAAATACATTATTTGTGCATCCATATATTCAAAAATTAACTGTCGAAATTATGAGAAAAAATTAACTTTGATTTTAAAATAATATTCTTGCGAATATATGACAGATATTGCCTGTTTTATTTATGAGCTTACAGTTATGAGTTCGCAGAATAATTACATTATATTCTGCGAACTCTTAATGCGTGCGTATTTTTTTCACTCCAAACAAATGTCTATAGTGGGTCTCAAATCTAAAATGGGGATATTATAATTCTGTATGCGGCCCGCGGAGTTATGATGCATTTCCAAAGTGGCCGCAAGATCATTTGGGTTGGTCACCCCTGCTTTAGGAATTAACAATAGTATATCTTTCTTAAAATGTAAGGAGAGACTATAGTGCCAGATCTATTACAATCTAGAGAATCTACTTAGGTTCTTTTGATTTATCTTTGAAATTGCAAGAATGCACAGTTCTTTAATGAGGCTTTTATCAAGAGGTTAATTAAATTTACCCATGAGAGAGAATGGGCCTAAAATGCTGCTAGCAATTAATCTCATCAGCTATCTGTTCAGATCCTCTTATAATTTTTTTAAAGTTTAACATATGTCAGTTTAGTTTTACCAAAATAATAGTTCTTCTGGTTTAGTCCTGATCATGGCCGCATAAGCGTGAAAGATTACATGTAAGTATGCTTGGTTTGTTTCCTCTTTTTGAGGTCCTTAAACGTTATTTCTGGAACTTTTTTTTTTTTTTAGAGGAGAACTTTCTGTTTTGGTCATTATGTAAAAGAAATCTTAACTGCGAAATTCTTAGATTTATTTACAAAAATATCACTTTCAGGCGTAAGATCTTAAAAAAAAATGGAATTTTAGGCTACCACGATAGCTGAGTGGATAGAGGTGCGGTTTGCTAAGCTCTAGAGATACTGCGTGGTTGGATTGCCGGTTTTAGTCTGGGATTTTATATAATGTTTAATATGAATAATACAGTGTATTAAAAAAATAAAAAATCTGGCGTGAAACACTCACACAACTTTCTCTTGATATTGTTATAATTTAACTAATTCTCTACAAGCATACAATTCTCACTAAGTGTTTAGTTATCTTTTATTTATATAAATGGGAGAATTTAAACTTTAATTTAAAAAAATATATATGTAAAACTTTTGTAAAGTGTCTTTATTTTAGGAAAGCACTAACCTCTTCCTCTCCCTCAAAACCACCCTTAAATGAATTTTCTCGGACAATGTTTCAGACAAAAGTGGTAGGTCTGAAATATGTATGGTTTAATATAGCAAGTTTAATGAAATCTGTCGGTGTTTTTATGTGGAAAATCGCAGAAAACTGTTCAGTACAATTGCACTAAAGATCAGCTGATTTTCTTCAAACTCAGAATTTTGTCATTGTGTTTTCGGAAGCTATGGAATATAGAATCGCACTTTAGAGGATAGCATATTCCCCCTTCTCCTCCGAAATCTCCATTTCCCGCAGAAATGTTTCAAATTAATTGTAAGCAGACTTTGTCCTACAACAGTGAGCTAGTCAGAGACAAAAAGGGAGGGGATCACTCTCTTCTCTCGTTCGTAACTGTGTGTACCTATTATTTTCTTTCTCTACTCACTCTATATATATGTAACTTAGATTTTCCTCATTTTTTTTTCCTTGTAACTATTGTAAAATATAGTTAATGTTTAGTGTATGGTTTACTCTGTGGTTGAATAAGATCCTGCCCTACTCTGCACTGTTCTAGCCGAAGATTGGCCGCATTTTTATGACCCAAAGAAGATAGTGTTTCACGCATGGGATTTTTAAGTTAAATTACAGTTTTTTTTTCGTTTTCCTAAGATATTCAGTATTCTCTGGCAGTGAAACTGCCTGGCGCCCAAAGAAGAAAAGGGTCATAATATAAAATTTGAAGCTCTTTATATGTAGCGCTGATTTACCAAGTTAAAAAAAAAAATCTGGCGTGAAACACTCACACAACTTTCTCTTACTCCTGTTTTCAGAATTATAATTGACAAAGGTTATAGTTTGTGTACCAAATTTAAAGAAATTCGTCGAAAAGTGAAAAAACTGTTCAGTAAAAGCGCAATTCCGGCTTACTAATTTTCTTAAAACTTGGAATTTTGGCCATCTACTTATTTCTAATTAATTTGTTTGGATGATAGAATTGTATAATCAACTATGATAGCATTTTAAAGAAAAACATAACCCCACCCCTTCCCTAAAAGTGCCCTTAAATGAATGTTCCTAGAGAAATGTTTGATGTAGATCATTATATAAAGTTGTAGATCTTTGTATGCGTGGTTTGTATAAGAACTTTCAAGAACATCATCGGAGCCATTTTTGAGAAAATCGCGAAAAAGTGAAAAAACCATTTAGTAAAGTGGTAAAGTAAACACTTCTGGGTAAAGGCACTTCTGGTTATGCGATTTATTTCAAACTTGGAATTTCAACAATATATTTAATTCTAATTAACATTATTTAGATGAGCGAATTGTCCAATAAACTGAAATAGCACTTTAGATGCAATCTTAACCCCACCCTTCCCCCAAAAGTGCCTTAAATGAATTTTCCCTGAGAAATGTTTCAAATAAAAGTTGTAGCTGATATGTGTAGTTGATATACCAAGTTTGAAGAAAATCGTCGGAGCCATTTTTGAGAAAATCCCAAAAACGTAAAAAAAAAAAAACTAGTAAAGTGGTACTTTCGGTTGAGGAATTTTGACAGATAACGCACCGTCAAATCTCATAGTGATACCTAAACATAATATCAAGTTTCAATATTCTACGGTTTTTCGTTTATGAGCTATGCTGGCAACAACACACACACACACACATACACACACGCAGACACACACACACACACACACACACACCATTTGCTAAAAACCACTTTTTTGGGATCCACAGACCTCAAAACGTACATTTCCTAACCTCACCCTCCTCCCAAAAGTGCCCTTAAATGAATTTTCCCGGAGAAATGTTTCAAATAAAAGTTGTAGCTGTTAGTATGTGTATATACGAAGTTTAAAGAAAATCATCGGAGCGATTTTTGAGAAAATCCCGAAAACGTAAAAAAAACAACTTCTAAGGGGTACTTCCGGTTGAGGAATTTTGACAGGTAACGCACCGTCAAATCCCATAGGAATATCAGAGACTGGGCATTAAGATATCCTTCCGAACAAACAACAAATTAGGCAACAAAATCTGCACTCGTACCGAGTTCACTGACGCGTATGACAGCAGTGGGGTTTATGAGTTAAAATGCCCGGACTGTGACAACATTTACGTGGGGCAGACCGGCAGAAAAATTAAGGGACGATTTACCGAACATATCAGATCATATAAATACAACAAAGATGCCAAACTCAAACTCAAATTATGCCAATCACCTAAACACACAAACACAAACCCGATGACATCACGGCCACGATGAAGTTAATATACTCTGGCCTCAAACGACGACGACTTGACATAGTAGTACAACTCGAAATATATAAACACAAGACACAAAACTTAATAAACGAATAGACAAAATTTGCCAGTGAACCATTATTCAAAACACTCTTCCCACAATAGCAACAGAAACGCAATTACCAGTGCAAACATTACACACGCAACAAATAGTTCTTACACGGATTTTAGTTTTAGGTTTAGTGTTAAATCTACTAGTTATATATATATATATATATATACAGTTAAAAACCAGTCAGTGTGTAAACTAAGTTTGCTCTGTGCAAGTCTGTGTTGTCACACTGTCTGCAAAACGCATCCTGAAGATGGGGGAACGCCCGAAACCGGTCGATGACTACAAAATGAAGCAGGCTATCACGGAAAATGTCTCTGGTGCTTTCCAGCTCTGCGGAAACCACAACAACCCATAGTGATACCTAAACGTAATATCAAGTTTCAACTTTCTACGGTTTTTCGTTTTTGAGCTATGCTGTTCACATACACACACACATATATACCATTTGCTAAAAACCACTTTTTTTGAATCAGGGGACCTTAAAACTGATATTTCCGGTGAAAACTCGATATTGAAAATTTGACACGATTACAATACTTCCTCTTACTAAGCGTAAGAGAAAGTAAAAAAATCGTTGGAGCCGTTTTAGATGGAAATTGCAAATACTAGAAAAATGGTTGTCCAATTTTGACCAAAATCTTCGTTAGGATTGAACAAAATATAAAATTTGAACTTTCTACGATTTGACGTTTTTGAGTTATGCTGACAACAAAACACACACACACACACTCAGACGCAGACAAATTTCTAACTACTTTTTCCGACTGAAAACTTGTATATCTGGTGAAAACTCGGTAAAATTTGATACGACTGCATTACTTCCTGTTACCAGGAATAAGAGAAAGAGAAAATATTCTTATTATTGATGTAAGTTTCTGGTACTATTGATGCTCTTTATCAGAAGTTTTTTAGGATATTGGAAAAGTGTGGGTATATAATTATGTAAAGAACGTACGGATTCACATCAATTGCCCCATATACTGCCTTCTTTTTTTTTTAATATTATCTAAATAATTTTTCAATTTCCTTAAGATATTGTAGTATAAGTGTTATTTCCTGTTTAAGAAACAGCAGTTTAATTTTATAAACGAACTATAAAACCAAAAATATAATCTATTAATAGTCTTGTTAATTTGTTTATCTATAATGAAAAGGAAGTTTTTATTTATAAATTCTTTGAGAAAGAGAGAAAGAGATCTCTAACAATAGCACATTAATTAAAGTTGTTACTAATTTTGTTTCAGGTAAGTGTCATTCACCTTCTTCTCTTTATACTTCTCATCTGTAAGGTATGTTTTTTTCTTTTTTAACTTCTACATTTTATTTTTAGTGAACCACCCTGGTGTGGTCTTTTTTTTTTTTTTTAATTTTTAATTAAATTGAAGGGGAAATTACAGAGATGAAAAAATTTCTGTGAGGAAGACATTGTTCTGAATCTTTTACATATTAATCACGTGAATCTTTATAATCTTATTTTGATATAGATCCTTGCAGGGTCGTGTTGTTATTAAATTGCCACACCTTATTTTTTTTTTTTTTTTAAACTTATATAGAAGATTGATTGATATTAATTAAAGTGTGTGTAAACCAGGAAATATGTGGGGAAATTCCATTGATGTTAGAATAATAGAATAACAAAAAAAATATAGCATTAAAATTAAATTGTGCACAATAAAGAGGTAGAGAAAAATTCTTCTCGACATAATTTTGTTATTGACAGCAACAAAGACTGTCAGAAACATACAAGTGTTTATAATCACTACACCAATTAAATGAAATGTGTAAAAAATAATAAAAAATTGATGTTAAAAAAAAAACAAAAACAGATATGACAGAAATCATTATTAAATTTGTCTCTGTAATCATCTTTTAACATTTTGTACGAGAAATAGTGGCTCATCTTTTTTGTTACCAGATTTTTTCCAATCGTTGTAAATGATTTTTTTTTTTTTTTATAACATGATTTGAAGACATTTCTTTCAAAGTTGAATTTTAAGACTATATAAGTAGTTGTGGTGGTTGGTTCCGCAGAGCTGGAAAGCATCAGAGATATTTTCCGTGGTAGCCTGCTTCATTTTGTGGTCATCGACCGGTTTTTCGGGCCCATTCGCCCATTTTCAGGATTCGTTTATCAGACATTGTGACAACACAGACTTGCACAGACCAAATTCAGTTTACACACTGACTGGTCTTTTTAATTGTATTTAAAACTAAACTCTTAAACTAGGTCTAGGGATATGGTGATAGCAACTGGGTGGGAAAAAACATGTGTTTGGGTTGTTAAAGGGGCAAATTTTCCTGAAAATAGAAACAACACGTGAGGGTCTAATTTTTAAACTGTGTTGTTGAAGGGAGATTAACTTTACAATTAACTAATCAAAATAAAAATAAATTTAAAATTAAATTAAATAACAATTTAAACTAACATAAGTTAAAATTAAGCAATTACAATAATAAAAATTAAAATAATTAAATTAAGCAAAATTTGCCCCCTTAACAACCCAAACACGTGTTCTTTTCCTACCCAGCTACTATGTATGACCATACCACCTCCCTTTGACCTAGTTTAAACGTTTAGTTTTAAATACAATTAAAAACACCAGTCAGTGTGTAAACTGAATTTGCTCTGTGCAAGTCTGTGTTGTCACACTGTCTGATAAACGCATCCTTAAGATAGGCTACCTCCCGAAACCGGTCGATGACCACAAAATGAAGCAGTCTACAAGGGAAAATGTCTCTGATATAAGTAGTTCTTTACATTTTTGCGTATTGGCGAACTTTAGGGAACTTCGGCCTAGTGATCCGCTCGATTGGGGAATTGCGTCTTTTTTTTTTCTAAGGAGTGTATCTTAGTGGGAAGATTTATTGGAGATTAATGATTAGATTAGAATGATACTGTGGGATAGAATGGGGATAAAGTGATTTTATGGGTATATTTGGGATTTTTTTGTGTACTGTAGACAAAATCTAGCTAGAGCTGTCATACTCTATAGTGTGTAAACAGCGCTGTTATTTTATTCTAGCTACAGAGAACCGAAACATCCCAAGATTAATTCTACAGAATCACTCTATTTAGGGTATACACTACTGTAGGTGAGTCTGTGACTTGTGCATGGACGATGTCTTCCAGTTTTGCAAAATTGTGGTAGCCTCTACTCTTTTGATTTTAAGCACTACTACTTTTAAGAAGCACTACTAGTAGTACTTGGAATATTGTATCCAATTCCACAAATAAACTTCAGGGCATCGAAAGATTCCCAATTACTTCTTCATCAGTTCCTTGGCCACTTCTAAATTTCCTAATTTTTCAGAAGATTTTACCGTTAAATTAGCATCTCAAATTGTGGAATTTTCTTGATACTTCTTCCGTAGGGATACCTAATATTTCTGCTTTTTTTTTTTTTTTTTTAATACATTGACTCTTTTTTTCTATGTTCCTGTAATCTTTTAATGTACAATTTCCACAGAGTTGGCTGACTTTTAAACAGTTCAATTAATTGCAGCGTGGTCTCTTTGTCCAGTTCATTTTATAACTGTTCTAGCGAGATTCTAGCTAGACTGCTCTCGTGATACAAGCCCACGTGAGTGTACTGTACACTGCACTGTAGCTAGATTTTCAGAAATCTAGACATCTCTCTTGCTCTCACTTTTCGCTAGACAGCTCTCACAACTGTGTCCACTCGTAGATTTAGTCTCGGATTACTCTAGTGAGGGGAAATGTAGCGAAAAAAATCTACAGTGTACACTTAACATTAAATCTATGAAATCCATTCTAATAATAATTCAAATGGACAACTTGTGTTCGAGATATCATACAACGATTTTTAATGAATCGATATAGTTTGGCTATGAAATATATTTGATATAATATTTTGGCTGGACAAAATTTATTCACTTTAAAATTTTACTTTGAACTTTTTAGAAAGATTTAATAAAAGGAAAAATTTGCGATGTATTCAAGCATAAGATAACTTCAAGGCGGTTGGACCAATAGCTAGAGCTCTTCTTTCTGTATTATTTAATTTAATTTTTTTTTTTCATAATTTATTTAACTAAAAATTTTTTAATGTTCTTAAGTAAAAATATAATGTGAGATTCGAAATAATTTTTTATTCTCTTTGCACTGCACTAAAGATGTGTGAGATCTGACAATATCGTGGTGGAAAACAATCCCTTATTGATTAACTAAAGCAGGCCTTCTTTTTTGGCGACTTCAGTTCATCTAACTGATGACAATATTTAGTTAGAATAGTTTCATGGTTTTAAAGCAGTTCGTAGAAGATAATACTTCGACATTCCCACCAAATTGACAGCAAAACATTTTTAGGTTGCAAGCCAGACTTTGACATCGATTGACTTGATCCACTTCCTAATAACCAGTCAATCCAAAAATGGATCACGAATCTTAACTTAGAAGATTTTGTGAGACCAAACTGTCAAGTTTTGGAAACATATCCCAACTTTTATATGTAACGAAATGCTGTTGATTGGTCACAGCTTAGCCTTCTAGCGATTTCTCCTAAGTTGTTTATTCGAGGTTTTTTTGGTGTCTTCCAAATCGAATTTTGCCAACCACCATTTCTCTGTAGTTTTGAAGGAGAATCTCCCTCCCCCTATGAATTATCTCTCGTATTTTTAAACGGGTCTACACATTTGAATCATTCCGAAACATATACAGCTCAATATAATAATTGAAATGTACGTTTTCATACTCATACGAGTATTTACTTTCTTATTCCAGAGAAAGAATTTGTAATCAGTCAAATTTTCGATATCGTGTTTTCATTGGCAATATCCGTTTTGAGATCCCCTGAACCCAAAAAAGTGGTTTTTAGAAAAGGGTCTGAGTATAATTGGGGGGAGGGGGGAGGCGGTGTATGTATGTGAACAGCACAGCTCAAAATCGAAAAATCGTGGAAAGTTTACACTTGATATTCCGCTTAGGTATCACAATGGGATCTGACAGTAGGTCAGCGGTTAAAATTCCTAAGCCGGAAGTACCACTTTACTTAATACTTTTTATCAGTTTCTTGCAATTTTCTGAAAAATTGCGTCTACGATTTTCTTCAAACTTGGTATATTAACTACACATATAAAAATATACAACTTTTATTTAAAACATTTCTCTGGAAAAATGACATTTAAGGGCACTTTGAGGGGAGGGATGGGGTTAGGTATTCGTCTAAAGTGCTATTTCAGTTTACTATACAATTCTGTTATCTAAATAATATTAATTTGAATTAAATGGGTTGTTGAAGTTCCAAGTTTGAAAAAAAATCGGATGACCTGAAACGTATTTTTACATATTTTACTGAAACTATTTTTCAGTTGTCTGGTATTTTTTCTCGATTACGGCTCTAACGATTTTCTTTAAACTAGGAATTGAGAACTAGACATATAAAGAGCTACAACTTTTATTTGAAACATATCTACTGGTGAAGTCATTGAAGAGGGCTTTTGGGTGAAGGGTGGGGTTATGTTTTTCTCCAAAGTGCTAGCGTAGTTGATTATTCAATTCTACCATCCAAACAAAATTAATAAGAAATATATAGATAACAAAAATTCCGAGTTTCAAGAAAATTAGTAAACCGGAAGTACGTTTTTACAGAACATTTTTTTTTTTTTTTTCAGTTTTCGACGAACTCCAACGAATTTCATCAAATTTCGTATACAAACTATAAAATTTGTCAATTACAATTTTAAAAACTGGAGTTAGAGAAAGTTGTGTGAGTGTTTCACACCAGATTTTTTTTTTTTTGTTTAAATTGCCCAGTAAAAAAAGGTGTTGAAATTCAATTGAATTAGTTCCAACGTGTTCCTTTTGTTTATATGTATGGGATTAATTGTGTTTACATTATTAGTAAAAGACATTAAGGGTTTAAGTCCTATTAAAAATTCGTATTTGCAATGACTTTCTCTCTGTTTATATATATTATATAATTAAATGTTCATTTATATATGTATATATAAACTGCCGTAGTTTTATTTCAAAATTGCTATAATATTGCAGAAGTATAATGGAACATTTCTTATATTTAAAATTTTTTCTAGATGTCCTTGAACAGTATCATGGAAAAAATAAATAAATAAATAGAAATAATAATGAAAAACACAAATCATTATAATATTCTGAATACAGGAAAGACTTGTTTTTCTGTATGATGACGTCGCCCGGCTCTATGTAAAAGGAAACAATGTAATTGGCTATATCCTACTCCTCGTCATCTACAAATATTCGTATTGTTTATCACTTGTTATCACTTTATTACTGGGTTTGTGGGCTTATTTGGAAGTTTATTTTTCTATTAATATTTAATATAATTAAAAAAAAAGAAATCATTGTTTATCGATGTTTGTTCATATATGTTCATTTAAATGCCAATCAGTATATATCTAATAATAATAATAATAAAATAATAAAATAATAATAAAATAATAATAATAATAATAAAATAATAATAATAACTTCGAGACCATTTTTCTCGTAAACGAGTCTAACTATTTTCCTTAAACTTGACATAAAAGAGTATATACACAGTTCTGGACAAAATTAAGCGGACAGGATTAATGATAAATGAAAAGTCATGGTAATTTAACGAATAAATAATTAATAAATCAATAAAATTTATTGAATAGTGTAACTTAATTTAAATTAAATAGTAATATGAGTTCTATAATGACTAATATAAATAAATCTTATGAAAATTTCGTGTTATTTTCATAAAAAGATAATAAGTAATTACACACAATATGAGTAATTAAAAATATTGTTGTTGTATCCGGTTACCTTTATTACTTACAGCTTGTCTGTAATAAATACTTTCCACAAGTATTTGAAGATAAGTTTAATGATTTTTGTTTAACTTTATTTGCAATTTTTATTTTCTTTTATTCCTTGTAAGAGGAAGTGTGTCAGTCGTGTCACACTTTCGATATCTAGTTTACACCGGAAATATACCTTTCGAGATCCCCTGTATCCTTAATGTGGTTTTTAGAAATGTGTGTGTTCAGTATAATTAGAATGGCAAATCCTAGAAAATTCATAATTTATATTTCGTTTAAGTTCCATTAGAAGACCTGGACAATAAGGTTTTGTTCAAAATCGGTCAACCGGAAGTACCACTTTACTGACTGAATTTTTCCATATTTTTTTTGTTGCGTTTTTCTCGAAAACGGCTCCAACGATTTTTCTTTAAAATTAGAGAAATATCTCACAAAATATCTCATTGGTTATTAACAAAGTGTGCCACATATAATTACACAACAAATCAAAACCACATATGCTAATAATTCCATGGAAATCGTCAACATTGTCTGACATAATCACACTTTTGATTTATAACAAATAGTTCGATTGATAGCTGTGTTATAAAATTTCATGTCAAAGCGGGTTTACACGAGTCAATTTGATTGATTCAGTTTGGTTGAATCAATGAAACTGATCCGTGTAAATATAATTTCAATGAAATTGTTTATTGAAATGGTCGGTTGAAATAAAGTTGGACTATGTTCTACTTTTTTTTTGATCAATTTGATGGAAACATACATTGAAACCAGCAGATTGAACAGTGTAAACAGTCTGTCAATGATGTTGTTGTGCAAATCAATTGTCTATCAATCTGTAGGTTTCAGTGACGTTGTTTATAGTTTTTATGTCTAAACCATGTTAAGGTAGTGTCAAAAATAATAGAAACTGTAATAAAAATGTCTATGAATAAGGAAAAAATACTTAATATTAAAAGGAAAGACGAACATCGTCAATTATACTAACTTGGTAGAAGGGCAGGCCATGTTTATGAAATACCAAATCAAACAGAGTCTGAAGACAATATAAACAAGACAAATACATATGAAGAAATTGTTGATGAACTGTCCATTAATGGCTTAAATATTGATCTCTATAAGTCAAAAATAATAACAATCCGACAAGTTATAAAAACGAGTTCAATATAGCTTTTTTCTGCTTGATTTTTTTTCCTCACAATTTTCCTATGTAATCAGTGATAGTCTCAGTAAAACATGCTCCAACACGCACATCTACTTCAACTTTTTTCTCAAGAGAGTAATTTTCAAAAAGAAAAATAAAACCCAAGCACAAAATAAGATCTAGAGCTTAAACAAAAAAATGTGTATGTAGAAAGGAAACATATTCACATTCGTACAATGTCTCAGTCAGCGCCATTTTTTTTTTTGCTGATTGGATCAACTTCATTGAACTGTGTAAACAATAAACACTTCAATTAAAATGATTACAGTTTCAGCCAAACTGAATCAATCAAATTGACTCGTGTAAATCCGCCTTTAAAAGTGGAATGATTGACTGAAATCGATTGGATTGTTTGATGTATTTTGATACGCTGACCTTGAAATGTGTAGTACTGATTGTGATGGTGACCTGTTTAATTCCATGTTGTTTCTGTTACTGTTTCAATAACTTTCTTGTTCTAATTTGTTATAATATGATTATATTCATGGTAGCAAAAAGGAGGGCTAATAATCTAATTTGAAAGTCATTAGGGAAAAACCATTCATAAGTTATTTAAAATTAAATGAATTAATTTGCGCTCTTGTCAAAATTTCGCAATTAAAGTTTTACCGGAAATAGCCATGTTGAGATTTCGTGGAAAAAAATGGTTTTAGCCAGTGTGTGTGTTTGAACAATATATCTCAAAAACAAGAAATCGCAAGATGCTGAAAGTTGATATTCTATTTAGTCATCACCGTATCTGACAGGAAGGTTTCACAGTGGAAATATCCCTACCGGAAGTGAGGGTTTTCTGATTTTTTGTTTTAATTATTACCTAGGAAATGACTTCAATGGCTTCGTATACTGTATAGATAAAGTTCATATCAAATTTATTTGCAATATTTTAACAGAAAATTATTTTTTGACGGTTTTGAAGTGGATGTAATATTTAGCTCTCCACTAAACTGCACTTCTACATTGTATAGATGTACTCTACTTATGTGAAGTAAGAACATTGATAGAATTCGAAACGTAAAGAAAATTGGTGAACCGGCAAGTGGGGTTTCTGAAAACTTTGATTTTTTTTATTTTTTTTTTTAAAGAATTTTCTCGTAAGTGGCTCTAAAATGGAACCAATTAGCAACTAATTGGTCACACAAAGCAGGCCCACTAGCAACAGTGTCGAGTGCCATCATTGAGCCTTCAAGCGTACTTTGTGCCTCGAGGAACTTTGTGTTTAGCCACTGTAATAAGTTGGCTTATGAACTTTAACTACTACAACCAATCTCTAAAATCATATTTAAATTATGGTGCCTTAATTGAGGAAAAATGTGAGAAATTAAGTAGACTGTGTTATTTGATGAGACGACTGACTGACGTACTGAGCATTGAAGGCCTGAAGACGGCCTACTATGCGCTGTTCCATTCAGTCATGACTTATGGCATAATGTTGTGGGGAAGCGCACCACTAGCGGTGAATGTGTTTAAGTATCAGAAGAAGGTAGTAAGAATAATATGCAAGGTTAGAAAGGATACAAGTTGTCGCGAACTATTTCCTCGATTAGGCTTTCTGACACTACCCTGCTGCTATATCCTTAAATGTGCCGTATTTGTACTAGAACATCCAAATAAGTTCCGGCGTAGAGGGGAACTACATAACATTACGACAAGGCAAAACAACTTATTGGAGGTGCGTGCACATCGGACTTCAAAAGTTGGAAAAAGCCCACTATATATGGCCGCTAAAATCTATAATTGTTTGCCCGAGTCTTTGCTTCAGGTGAGCCTATCAAAAAATAAATTTAAAAAGAATCTTAAAAAATATTTACTAAATAAAAATTATTACTCCATAAACGAGTATCTCTGTAATTGATTGAAACGTTTTCTTTTTTTGTCACTCTTTTTGGTGCTGTACGAATAAAGTATCTATCTATCTATCCCTAGAAGCTGTTCCAAGTGGTAGGAGAAACTGGGAAAAGAACTCTGTTTCAGCTTTATAAAGGTAAAATGATTCGCCAAATGAACTTTGAAGATTACATAGAGTCCGTCAGCTCAACTTTGACGAGATAACAAGTCTTAACCTTACACCGGAAGCCACATAGCTACTCCATCGTTAGATCAAGCAAGAGTTCTAACTAGGACACATTGCTCTTCAGGTGACTAACAACAGTCAACGCTACCAATTTTTATACGTTGCTACTGACAATCATCATTCTTCGCTCGGAAACTCTCTTTCCTCACCAAGTAAACTGGAAAATCTAAATTGTGAAAAATAATACCAATTCCGGGTTCATCAATCCATCATCACATACATCATATCTGCTACCATTTACTTTCGAAATATTTATCTGGAAAAACTTGATTTCAGGAGTTGTGGGGAATCTGGTGACATAGGTTTCAAAT
Organism: Triatoma infestans; assembly: GCA_011037195.1. Classification (NCBI taxonomy): domain Eukaryota; kingdom Metazoa; phylum Arthropoda; class Insecta; order Hemiptera; family Reduviidae; genus Triatoma; species Triatoma infestans. Next base: position 27,955 of record JAAEAF010006787.1, read on the forward strand.
CTTTATTATATTATTGATGGTTTGATCATCTAGTCTTTTTTTTTCTGGTCAACAACGTAAAACTCGAAGGAAAAATTCCAGTATGAAAGTAAGTCGATAAACTGAAAGGCATGAGTGTTTTTACACACAGATCTAGTAGGAATGGAACGGAGAGTGAAAATGATGTCGTCACCAATCACCGGAAGTGTTCAAAAAAACTATTTCAGCTAAATATTTATACAGTCGTAAATATTTCAGAGGTTTCTGCAATTTTTAAGTGGGCCATTGCTACTGGATGCCGCTCGCTCGCTTGAGGTTTGGCCTACTTTTAACAACAGAGATTATCTTTATAGTTTTTCTGTCATGCCGGATCCAACCTCCTTTCACGTTAAATTAATGCCCCCATCTTTTTAATCTTCTTCCTTCGGTACATTTATTTCATTTATAGCTTCTTTTATTTTTTGTTAAACACTTTTTACTCCAATCACTCATTGTTTAACATATAATGTATTTTATTCATTGTTTTAATTAGGATTATTTTTAGCTTCTATATAGACAGTTTTAACACATCAGTTAATTTTATTTTGTACTATTTATGTATATTTAAAACGCTCTAATAATGAACAAAACAAAACAAAAAAAAAATTTAATAATTAATTATCTTTTATTTAATCATTTTCAGTGAGTGAACTTTGTGTTTAGTTATTTTCATTATAATTGGAACACTGTGTTCATGTGTGCAAATTTCACTATCCATGTTTGTTCGTTATATATATACTCATGTTGTTCAATATCAGGTCGACACATGAATTGACATATGTCAGCTTATAGTTAGATATAGCATAGTATAAAGAAGTGGTTCCTAAACTTATTTATACTGCCGCGTCTTTTCAAGAAAATAAAGTTGTTCAGCTTCCATCTTGAAAACCTACTTCTTTACAAAAATATAAACGTTCTGTGACGAATTGGTTTGTTTACATTTTTATTTAGATCTTACAGCAAGCTTGGACAGACTTTTTGCTCGAGGTTACTCAGAAATTTTTTTGAAATGCCGAGGTTCCACCACCATTTTATCGCAAGTATAATAATAAATAACTGCATACAACATGAACAATTATAAATATTGTTGATGAAATAACTACACCTATAAATTAATCAAAAATTCGAAATAAAGAAAAAAAAAAATTAGTGTGACATGCTCACGTGACATTATTTTGTTGCTGCATTGTCAAGTTTCCTCCAAACTCGAGATCACTGCCAAGGATCTCTCTAACACCTGAAATAATTATCAGGCATCACACCAGATGGACTCAACGTTAAATATTTCATCCATAGGGTAAAGCTAGGAGTGATGACGGAGGTAGGAGACAAGACGCAGGCTTTACGGTGGCTTGTTTGCCACCACGTGACTTCATGGAAGTTAGTCCAGGAGTAGAGAGATCAAAAGCGAACGTATTACAAAATTCCTCAGTTATTTTGTGTGTTCTTCTGTGTTCTACGAACATTTATACGCATCAGCTATATCTGGTAAATACCTGAATTTTCATAACGCTTAGAACATTTTTTTCTTTTTTATATACTGTATTAATTGCAATTGAAATGAAAGTTGGACTCATAGACATAGAGTTTACCAAGTTTCATGTCGATCAGCCATGTTACCTTCACAGAGGAGAGGTCTGCTACCTATGGTGCGTCATGTAACCTACCATAGTAGGAGAGACGGCCAAATATAGTGTATTTTATTTTGTTTCGGAATAAATGAGAATGTCTTTATTTTAAAAAAAGTAAGATTTTTTTGTAGATAATAGTAGCTGACATATGTTTTATAAGCATTATTACCTCCTTAATATATCTCCTATTGATATGTATTGATACAGGGCATAAATTTGAAATGTGCGTCATCTCTCCTAGTTTTACCCTATACCTACTTATATTATCTTGCTATTATGAAATTATTCCATCGATATAAGTCGAACTTTACAAAATAAACGCAACCACTCGATTGCCTACAGTTACTTGTTAATAAACCTTGGCGGCGGACTTAACCGCAATCATTATTACTTACATTTTATGTACTTATATGGAAACTAAAGTTTTTCGAAAAACAGATGAAACATTTGAAAAAGATTTTTAAAAATCTTTTATTTTTCCACCGTCCCACTTTTATTTTCATTCAGCTTCCCCCAGTTTCACTTTCTGGATCGTTACAGCGCTCTCCAGTGGGCGATCCCGCCCACATGGGAACCTCCAAATAAATAAAAAAAAAACACCATGGCGGAAAGTGATCACTTAATTCCTAACAGTATCGAAACTTTGTAAAGGCAACTGAGGTGTAAACTTGTCAACGTGGTTTGTTCTGATAAGTGTAAATCATCCTTATTGGCCATTGGATTATCTGTATAGAAGTGGAGGGAGGCGCTTCCCAAACTTTATAGGGCAAGACCCACTTTCAAAAGCAGTTATTTTCCGCGCCTCACTCTATTGTAATGTCTGTTATAAAATCAATATATTAATACTTTCTCTAACTGCTTTAAGATTAAGTTATGTGACTATGTAAAGTTTTGAAAAATTAAGTTTGAAACTGGCTCCTGGAAATATAGGTTTTAAAGTGTCAGATATAAGTAGAAAATCTGGTGTGAAACACTCACACAACTTTCTTTCACTCACTATAGTTTACAAAATTGTAAATGACAAATTTTATAGTAAATGAAATTCGTTATTATATTTATAGTTATTAAAATTTAATGAAATTCGTCGGCTTTTGATGAATAAAATCGCAAAAACCGAAAAGTACTGTTTAGGAAAATGCACTTCCGGTTTACTAATGTTCCCTTAAACACGGAATTTTGGCAGTCTATTTATTTAAAATAATTTTGTTTAGATGGTACAATTGTATAATCAAATATGATAGCAGTTTAGAAGAAAACATAACCCTTTCCTCCCCCAAAAGCCCCCTTAAATAACATTAAGTGAAGAAGTGTTTAAAATAAAAGTAGTAGCTCTCTTTATGTATAGTTCATATACTTAGTTTAAAGAAAACTGTTGCAGCCGTTTTAGAGAAAATAGCAGAACACTGACAAATACTTTTCAGTAAAAACACACTTCCGGTCATCCGATACATTTAATACTAATTAATATTATTTAGATGATAAAATTGTAGATAATAAACTGACACAGCACTTTAGAGGAAAACCTGACTTCACCCCTCCCCCAGATGTGTGTTCAAATGAATTTTCCTTGAGAAATGTTTCAAATAAAAGTTGTACTTCTTTGTATGTGTAGTTGATATAGAAGTTTAAAGAAAATCGTTGGATCCATTTTCGAGAAAATACCAAAAAAAGTTGAAAAACCGTTTAGTGGTACTTCCGGTTTGAAGAATTTCGACAGATAACTTACTGTCGGATCCCATGGTGATATCAAAACGAACTATTAAGTTTGAACTTTCTGCGATTTTTCGGTTTTGAGCTATGTTGTTCACACACAAACAGAGACGCTTTTCTAAAAATCACTTTTTTGGACTCAGGGGACCTCAAAACGGATATTTCCGGTGAAAACTCAATATCGAAAATTTGACACGATTACAATACTTCCTAAAAAAGATTTTAGCAATTAGTCTCAATGGAATGGTCGATTTTGTTCAATTAACCATAGTGGTTTCTATAAATGCTGTGATGTTAGGCTTATGCTATTTTAGCATAAATAATAAATGAAAGGATGATTTAAGTAAAAAGGCCATGTTTGTGGGAAATTGTATTATAAAACCAAGACCATTAGTGTTTTAATACTACATTTTTTTTTTGGAAAATTCAATTCTTTAAGTTTTCATATACTATAAAGCATGTTCTTTTTTAAAATCTCCATGCTTTGTCTCAATTTGTCGAACTAAATTGATTGGTCACATACTCATTGTGTGAATAATGCGCTATAGTCGTCTTTGTTTGTAGTAAACCTAAATAGAACTTTAAATAATTAGAAATAAATTTTCTGACTGATTTTTGTAATTTTTCATTATTACGAATTCATTTCAAAAAATTTTTTTTTTGTTATCCGAAAATATTTGGTTTTTAGCTTTAGGATTATTCTATCATTTTTACAAACTAACATACAAACACAAACCATTCTTTTTATATTCTCTTACTACTACTGTAATAACTGACAAAGTTTTGACCAAATAAGGTAAATGAATTTTCCCAGATAAAAGTTGTATAAGTAAGTGATATAATACTAAGTATAAAGAAAATCGTCGGAGCCATTTTTTGTGAAAATCGCAAAAAAGTGAAAATATCAAGTAATAAAGTGGTGGTACTTCCGGTTGAGGAATTTTGACTAATAACCAACTGACGGATCCTAGGATGATACCTAAACGGAAAATATCAAATTAGAACTTTGTACGATTTTATTTTTTTGAGGTATGCTTTCCACATAAAACACACACACACACACACACACACAGAGGCCATTTTCTAAAAACCACTTTTTTGGAGTCAGGGGATTTCAAAACGGATATTTCCGGTGAAAATTCGATATCGAAAATTTGGCATGATTAATAATAATAATAATAATGTGTTTATTAAGAAAAATACTAGATTAAATTACATTTTTTTTATACAAACAACACAGTGCATGAACCTTGGTTCATCTGCAGAGTTGCAATATATACATTTTTAAAAAGAGATTATACCTAAAAATTGAATTCCTCCACCAAAAGTCTTCTATATTTAAAAGCGGATAAGTGATACTGGTATAACATTTCCCAGTCCTGTCCATTAAGTATCATTATTAGTTCGGTCCGTGAGAGCACATCCCTTCCAAAAATCCTCCGCCTAATATCTTTTAATATGGGGCACACAGCCACATAGTGATATGTGTCCTCCGATTCTTTCCTGTTGCATAAGGAACATTGATGTGCCTCAACGGGCCGACTCACATTACAGTTTAAATATAATAATTCCCCTCGTAACTTCATTATTGTTTGGATCATTTGTAGGTTGTTATCGTCCGATATATAGTGACCACCGCCAAAATCCAATCTCAGTTCCCTATACAAGGAATGAAAGGTGGAATTCTGTGCCCTTACCATCATACTATTTTTAAATTCTTCCTTTATACTACACACAAGTTCGTCCAAACTAATTTTGTTTCCCTTCCTTAAAATAACCCTGAAATTCCCAATTATATTTTATACCCAAGTCTTTAAGCTGTTTATACCAAAATAATTTTTTTGCGATTATTTCCTGAGCTTAAATTTTGGGAAGTCGGCAAAGCAACAAAACTTTCTGAATATACTTAAAGTGTAGTTGTATGGTATATATAAACAATGGCCAGACATCCGTTTCTAAGTAAATTACAAAATTGGGTGTATTCATCGGTAGGGAGAATAATTTTTTTATAAAAAAATCTGGTGTGAAACACTCACACAACTTTCTCTTACTCCAGTTCTCCAAATTATAATTGACAGCTTTTGTAGTTTGTGTACCAAATTTAATAAGATTCGTCGAAAACTGAAAAAATTGTTCAGTAAAAGCGCACTTCCGGTTTACTAATTTTCTTGAAACTCGGAATTTTGGCCATGTATTTATTTCTAATTAATTTTGTTTGGATGATACAATTGTATAATCAACTGTGATAGCACTTTAGAGAAAAATAACCCCACCCCTCCCCCAGAAGTGCCCTTAAATGAATTTTCCTGGAGAAATGTTTCAAATAAAAGTTGTAGCTCTTTGTATGTGTAGTTGATATAGCAAGTTTAAAGAAAATCTTCGAGCCATTTTTGAGAAAATTGCAAAAACGTAAAAAAAAACAACTAGTAAAGTGGTACTTCCGGTTGAGGAATATTGACACATAACGCACCGTCAGATCCCATGGTGATACCTAAACGTAATATCAAGTTTGAACTTTCTACGGTTTTTATTTGAGCTATGCTGTTCACATACACACACACACACGCACAACACACATACACACAACATTTGCTAAAAACCACTTTTTTGGGCTCAGGGGACCTCAAAACGGATATTTCCGGTGAAAACTCGATATCGAAAATTTGACACGATTACAATACTTCCTCTTACTAGGAATAAGAGAAAGTAAAAAGTCAACAATTTTTCAATAGTTTCTACTCTCCTAAAGCCCCATACCTGCGAAGCATAACAAATAATCGCTCTGAATACCGAGTTAAAAATTTCAAATTGAGCCGATACCGGAATAAATTTATTTTTGATAATTTTATTGGACGTACATAGAATACCAAATTTTGCCGACGATATTTTTTCTTTTTCATTAAAAAAATATAAAATTTCATTTTATTTGGCACGATTACAATACTTAGTAAAAAAATAACGGACATGTGTCAATAATGATAAGTTTATTATTAAATATTAATCACAATGCTATAAGTTTACCATTATGTAATATTCTTGTTTTAGCCATTAATAACTTAATTGTAGCTTGATTAATAAATTACTTAACCATATAATTTATTCATATATTTATATATAAATATTTTTAATTTAAAAATAGTAAAGAAAAAATTCATTATCATTGCCAACAGAATTCTTATTCTTTTCGAAATGTATGGTGTTGTATGTACGTATTTTTAGAACATTCAATAATATTTGGGATAACATCCAAAATTAAATAAAGTAAAAAAAAAAAAAAAAAAAAAAAAAATCTATTATTGTAGTAATTTAAAATAAATATACAAACTAAAATAAACACTTTTCTAAAACAATATATATATATATATATATGTATGTATAAAATATAAAGTGCGAAAAATAACAATAGGTGCCAAAACTGTCTATCTATGTACGTATTTAGGTTAAAGTAAATATTTTCAGTTAAAAATAGTTTTTAGGTTAATTTATAAATGGACAAAAACGTTTTTAGTCTTTGAATTGTTTATTTATTATAAAAAAAAAAAATATTTTTGCCACTTTTCTCCATTTATTTATTTATTTATTTATTTATTTATTTTTGCGACTTTTATTTATTTTTATATTTTTTCTTTTTTTTTGCATAGATTTAACATTAAACAAATTGATTAACTGTGTTTGTTTTCTTTATCAATTCTAAATTTATTCACTTTATGAAAGATGATTTTCTTTGCAGTTCTAAGCTAATTTAATATATATATATATATATATATAAACAATCCTGATTGCTATAAAATGTCAACACATGTAATTAATTTTAACCAGCCAATCTAAAACATTTTTTCTAATTTATTCAAATCCTTTGGGATTTTTACTACATAGTTTATAAATTTAATTAAAATATTTCTTGCATATTTTTTTGTTATTAATTGCAAAATATCTAGGCATTGATAATATTTTAATAATTTTTTTTTTTTTAAATAAATTTATATTAAAATGATTAATTTTTTTTTTTTAAATATATCGTGCAGTTTTGATAAAACTAGTGCATTCCTCCGTCAGTTACGACAGAAAGTAAATTAGTTAGAAAAAAATTATTTATGCAAATAAAATACTAATTTTAAAATAATCTGGTGTGAAACACTCAGATGACTTTTCATTACTGCGAAGTGACGAATTTTCTTCATATTTGTTAATAGTTTGTTAATAGTTTCAGAGACATTTCCCGTGGTAGCCTGCTTCATGTAAGGGTGTTGTGAGGAGATGTTGGTTGTTGATGATGATAGATAAACACCTTAAGATGGTTATAAGATATATAATTGATATATGTATATATATAATTGACTGCCAACGACTTTACACTTTAGAATTTAGAACTGAACTGAACTGACAGCCTGACGTGGCTAAAATGATATGTACGGAGTGTGAATCAACAAAATGATGTCTGATGTGTAAGACCGAATTGAACAGAATTCTCCTTGACTGTCTCTCTCTCTCATATATATATATATATATATCCACTGGCCGAACCTCTCCTCTCTGTGCGAGAGGGGCTGTTTCTCTCCGCCAGAGTGGATGAGTGGTGGGGGTTCACTGGTTCACTAAAACCCCTACATTCATTTTGTGGTCATCGACCGGTTTCGGACGTTCGCCATCTTCAGGATGCGTTTTTCAGACATGAGTGAGTGAGTGAGTGAGTGTGTAAACTGAATTTGCTCTGTGCAAGTCTGTGTTGTCACACTGTCTGAAAAACGCATCCTGAAGATGGGCGGACGCCCGAAACTGGTCGATGACCAAGGAAAACGTCTCTGATGCTTTCCAGCTCTGCAGAACCAACCACCACAATTTCTTATTAGTTGCTTAAAAATCGTCGGCATTTTTATGGAGAGAATCGGAAAAAACTGAAAAACCTATTCAGTAATGTCGCACTTTCGGTCATCTGATTTTCTTCAAACTGGGAATTTCAGCGACATATTTAATTCTAATTAATATTTTTTAAATGATAGAATTGTGTAATAAACTGAAATAGCACTTCAGAGAACACGTTAATCCCCATCCGTTCCCCAAAAGAGTCCTTAAAAGAATTTTCCCGATGAAATGTTTCAAATAAAAGTTGTAGTTCTTTGTTCGTGTAGTTAATAATTTAACGCTTAGAAAAAAAATCATTTCGCGCTGTTTTCAAGAAAAATCACAAAAACTGAAAACTACTTTCAGTAAACGCACTTCCGGTTATCCGATATTTTTCAAACTCGGAATTTCAACAACATATTTAATTCTAATTAATATTATTTAAATGATAGAATTGTATAATAAACTGAAATAGCACTTTAGTGGAAAACCTAACCCCAACCTCCCCCCAAAAAAACAAAAAACCCTTAAATCAATTTTCCCCGAAAAATTTTTCAAATAAAAGTTGTAGCTCTTTGTATGTGTAGATGTTATATCAAAGTAAAAAGAAAATCGTCGGAGCCGTATTCGAGAAAATCATAAAAAAACGGAAAAAAGTTGGCACTTCCGGATGATGGATTTTGCCCGACATCTTCGTGTCTTGTGTCGGTGATGGTAGTACATAAACTTTGCGTTTTTGCAACTTTTCGGTTTTTAAGATATTCTTTGCACACATAAAGGGGTCATTTTATACTTTTTTGGCTTCAGGGGACCTCAAAACGTGTATTTCCGGTGAAAACTCATATTCGAAAATCTGGCATGATCGCAATACTTCCTCTAACAGTAGATTGAAAATGCAAAAAATGTGTAGTGAAACACTCACACACGCACACCATTTGCTTAATAAAAACACTTTTTCGGACTCAGGGGACCTCAAAACGTGTATTTCCGGTGAACAACTCGATGTCGAAAATTTGGCACGATTACAATACTTTTTTCTCTTACTAGGAGTTAGAGAAAGTAATACATAAATAATTGCTACGGTTTTATAGTTACCAATCATGATTTTTCTCAAATTTTAAAAAAGGAAAGGATTTGGTTTTTCATTCTGTTAAAATTTTGTATAATTAAAACTTGTTACCTACTAATGAAAACAGTTCACTATAGACAAACAAACATATAGACATAGGTTATTCTATTTAATAATTTATAACTAATAATTAATTGAATAGTTACAATTGAATATCGCGTATTATTTCGTAGTTATCAGTTAAGTCATCTACTTTTTGCAAAAGCAGAGTTTTTTTATTAATCTCTTCAGACATACTGTGGCTAACAGTATTACAAGACTTGTGCTCTACTGCTCTCTTATATATAGCTTCTCTCCAAATTTTATTGTAGAACATTCTTCTAACTGTTCTTCAAACGGGGGTAATCGTACAGTGTATGTATGTCAATAAAATTACAACTAAAAAAAATCCATTTAATCCATAGCCATTTCCAGTTGACGGATTTTGACAGAAACCATTATGGCGCCGCACATTAGTTGATATCAAAAATGAGTTTACAGTTTTGACCATTCTCTGATATTTTGTTTTACTTTCTCTTACTCCTAGTAAGAGGAAATATTGTAATCGTGTCAAATTTTCGATATGGAGTTTTCACCGGAAATATCCGTTTTGAGGTCCCCTGAGTCCAAAAAAGTGGTTTTTAGCAAATGGTCTGTATGTGTGTGTGTGTGTGTGTGTGTGTGTGTGTGTGTGTGTATGTGCGTATATGTATGTAGTATGTATGTATGTATGTATGTATCTGAACAGCATAGCTCAAAAACGAAAAACCGTAGAAAGTTGAAACTTGATATTCCGTTTAGGAATCACCATGGGATCTGACAGTGTGTTATCTGTCAAAATTCCTCAACCGGAAGTACCACTTTACTAGTTGGATTTTTTACTTTTTTGTGACTTTCTCAAAAATGGCTCCGAAGATTTTCTTTAAACTTGGTACAACAACCACTCATACAAAGAGCTACAACTTTTATTTGAAACATTTTTCCGGGAAAATGCATTTAAGGGCACTTTTTGGGGAGGGGTGCGGTTAGGTTTCTATCTAAAGTGCTATTTCAGTTTATTAGACAATTCTGTCATGTAAATAATGTTAATTAGAATTAAATATGTTGCTGAAATTCCGAGTTTGAAAAAATCGAATAACCGGAAATGCGTTTACTTTACCTTTTATTAAATCATTTATTCTCTTTTTCCCAATTATCTCAAAAATGGCTCCGACGATTTTCTTGAAACAACATATATAAACTAAACATACAAAGATCTACAACTTTTATTTAAAACATTTCTCTGGAAAAATCATTTAAGGGCACTTTTAGGGAAGGGGTGGGGTTATGTTTTTCTCTAAAATGCTATCACAGTTGCAATACAATTTTGTTTGATACAATTCTATCATCCAAACAAAATTAATTAGAAATAAATAGATGGGCAAAATTCCGAGTTTTAAGAAATTTAGTAAACCGGAAGTACACTTTTACTGAACAGTTTTTTCAGTTTTCGATGAATTTCGTTAAATTTGGTACACAAACTGTCAATTATAATTTTGAGAACAGGAGTAAGAGAAAGTTGTGTGAGTGTTTCACACCAGATTTTTTTAATGTTGGGAATTTTCACAAAATCAGTAATATAGTCTTGTTTGAAAAATATTTTAAAGCGAAGTTAGGGATGCTTATAAAAAATTTGTTACATGCTTTAATTTTGTTACAAAAATTGCTTGTCACACCTAATTTTAAAAGTTAAAAAAAAAAGATAATCCGCTAACTGTTGGAAACATGATTCGTATTTTTTAACATCCATTTATCCATAACAGTCTTGTTTTTTTTTTGAACATTAATATTATACCGTTATCATTTATTGAATATATAAATAATTATAAACAAGGTGGTTTTTAAAAAGTAAATAAGTCAAGTTTTATATAAGATGCTGTTGAAATTAACTGTAAACATTTTGAATTTATTTAACTAGTTTTTCGGTTAAGAATATCACATGTGGTAGTTACGAGTTTGAGACGGATTGCCAGTACTATCGGTGAATTCTGTTCTGCGAAACCGAATAGTGTTTCATGTCGGACTTCACAAGCTTTGAAATCTCAATCTCAAAAAGTCACAACTTTAGAACTATTACGACTTCAGTTGTTTTACGTTTGTGTATATACAGAAATAAGTGAAGAATTCGAGTTTGTGAGATGACAAGAAGAAAGAAGATAAAATTTTTAGATTTATTCTGTTAACAGGCGTCGCCACCCCGGCCAAAAACAGCCTTTGTTAACTACCGAGGTCAATATACTACGAGAGATGTCTTAGTGTGGCACGTAGTTACACATCAGCCGATGTGTGAGTGATGCAAATAATAACGTCGCTCCACTGGAGGAGGGGATCAGTATTCTGTCAGTTAAGCAACGAGTCATACATCAGTTATACACGAGTCATTCATCAGTATCACATCAGTTCACAACCAGTACGAAATCAGTCATCGTTCACGTCAGTTAAGTTTCACACATCGCGAGCGCGTCCCTATTCAAGGTTTTAAACACTATTTCTTTAATATTTGTTGATCGTTTCATAATTCTTATATTCATTTGCAATTGTGTATCTTAGTTTTTCTATTTCAATACTCTTAAATTATTTGTTAAAATATAGTTTATTTTCATAAATCAGTAATACGTATTTCTAATAACAACTCTCTAAAACTCTCTTACTACAACACTTACTCCTCACTTCAACTCCCGATACCAAGACATCTGATACCATTACAGTATGTATACATTTCTTTTTGCCACCTGTCTTAGCAGATTAGCCAGGGATGTTCTTATTTTGTGGAACGGCGATTATTATCATTATCTCTAATTGGTTTTTGGTAATTTTTTTTTATATATTGATTATTTTAAAAACTGTTATAGGTTATATATGGGTTTATTTTAGAGAAACATATTATTGATTCTGATAAAGTTGTTGATAGCTAAATTTGGGTTTGATAGGATACTATGTAGGTTGGCTGGTAGTTAGTTAGTCATTTTGTTTTTTTTTATAAGATAATAGTTGGAAAACGCTTTTTCTCCTTGTAATTGACTGGTGATTATGAAGCCTTGATTTTTGAACGATTTCTGGTGTAAATAAATTGAACATTTTTGGAAGAATATAAGGAGAATCTAGCAGCATTAAAAGAAGATTGAAGTCGAGGACCAGCTTCAAGAATTCAACTTCATTTTCAACTAAGAAGAATAAGCATTTTAGAAAGTAGTAGAATATAGAAGAATTATAAAGCCTAAAGACTAAGAGGGACTAAGGTGGTTAAAATATCTGGAAATATGGAGTAGAAGGATCCAATGTATTATAAAAAGAGCAAGTGTCGAAGATATAGTGGAGCATGTCACGTCGCAATACTTCAACTTGTAAAAGAAGGTAAACAAGATGATGTTGACAAATCGTTAAAAAAAAAAAAAAAAAAATTCATGTGCCATACACACACAACTTTCTCTTAATGCAGTTTACGTAGTTTTGATTGGTTATAAATTTCACATATAACTGAAAATGTATATATACATACGTGCTTCCCAAATTTAATTTATAAGTCGTACATTCGGTAAACTGATTTTCTTCAAACTTAGAATTTCGGCCACAACTTAGATTCATGAATATGTGGATGGGTCTGCAATGCTGGATAACATCTGGTATTTTAATCCGTCTTAGCATGCATATTTATATTGTTTTTGACAGGTTTCGGATTTTCATCCATTCCAAGAGCAAATTCACCAAATTCTTGTGAAGAGTTACTTCAGTGTAATGTTTCTGTTACACCCACACTTCGGGAAGTGTATTCATATCTACATTACGTATATAGACGATAGAATCGTATAATACATTGAAATCGGACTTTAGATGTAAGCCTGACCCATCTCCCACCCTACTCCCTTAAATGAAATTTTCATAAAATATATTTCAACTAAAAGTTATAGCTCTATATCTGGTAGTTGTAATCTGATTGGTTAAAGTTAAGTTTCTCTGACAGTACCAAGAAAATCGTGTGAGTTGTTTTCAAGAAAATAGAAAAAAAAAAAAAAACTGAAATACGAGTATAGTCAGTAAAGTAGTACTACATCTGGTCGACCGATTTTTGACGAAAAACGTAAAAGCCCCGACCCTCCTGGAAGGACCTAAACGAAATACCAAGTTTCAACTTTCTGTGATTATTCCGTTTTTGAGTTGTGCTGAACACACTTCACTAGTTAGAGGAAGTATTGTAAACGTGTCAAATTTTCGATATTGAGTTTTCACCGGAAATATCCGTTTTGAGGTCCCCTGAGTCCAAAAAAATGGTTTTATAGTAAATGGTCTCTGTGTGTCTGTGTATGTGTATGTGAACAGCTTAGCTCAAAAACGAAAAATTGCAGTAAGTTCAAACTTGATATTCCGTTTGGGTTTCACCGTGAGATCCGACAGTAAGTTATCTGTCAAAATTCGTCAACCGGAAGTACCAATTTATTGAATTTTTTTTTTTTTTTTTTTTTGCAATTTTCTCGAAAATGGCTCTAACGATTTTTTTTAAACTTGATATATCAACTACACATGCAAGGATCTACAATTTTTAAACATTTCTCCGGGAAACATGTACTTAAGGGCGAGCACTTTTGGGGGAGAGGTGGGGTTAGATTTTCCTCTAAAGTGGTGTTTCAGTTTATAACACAATTCTATTATCTAAATAATATTAATTAGAATTAAATATGTCGTTTAAATTCCGAGTTTGAAGAAAATCAGATGACCGGAAGTGTGTTTTTACTGAAAAGTATTTTTCAGTTTTCTGCTATTTTCTCTAAAACGGCTCCAACAATTTTTTGTAACTACACATATAAATTAAACATGATTTTCTTATACGTTACCCATGTAAAGAGCTACAGCTTTTATTTGGAACATTTCACCGGATTAAGTGGGCTTTTGGGGTAGGGGTAGAGTTATGTTTGCCACTAAAGTGCTATTGTAGTTGATTATACAATTCTAACCACCTAACAAAATTAATTAGAAATAAATTTATCGCCAAAATTCCGAATTCTAAGAAAATCAGTAAACCGGAAGTGCATTTTTACTGAATAGTTTTTTTTTATATTCGCGATTTTTTCCATAATATCATCGACGTACTTCATTAAATTTGTTGTACTAACTATATAATATTTGTTAATTACAATTTTGTAAACTGATTTATTTTTTTTCTAATTTTTAGTAATAATTTTGTAAATTCATACATTTATAGTATGATACTCAATTCTATTTAGTATATACTATAATTAAACATAATTATATTTAGTATATAGTATATACTCAATTTGTTTAGAGCATAGATATAAATAGAATATATACGTATTTAGTTACTTGAGCAGTATATTGATTTATTTCTGCGGTTTTAGTTCGACATTGGTTATATTCTTATAACATATGCGCCGCCACATTTCTGTGCTTATTTTTTTTTATTTTTAAATAAAAAAAACTGACACTGCTTATATTTTTTATGGTTTCTCACCGGTTTTGTACAAATGCTTCTGTTGTTTATTATTATATTGTATTATATTTTTTAATATAAATAAATGTTGGGCGGGGCCAAAAAAAAAAATCTTTTCAACCTCAAAAGTTTATTCTATCGACGTTTCGGGCATCTTTTTGGTGTCCTTCTTCGATTGAATAAAGGTGTCCGAAACATCGATAGAATAAACTTTTTAAGTTGATACATTTTTTTTGTTGTTTGGTTCCAGTTAGAAAACTATTTTTAATTGTTTTTAATTTCTGAATTAATTATTAAATGTTATTGACTGTTCGATTATAGATGGGAAGGTCTTCTTGTTAAAGCATAGAGAATTATTGATTGCTTGTATTGATTTTGACTTTCTCTCACTACAAGTAACTAAATAATCAAATGCTTCAGTCAAAAGCGCGACATTACTTTTTTTTACTTCCCCTTACTTCTTAGAAAGTAATTGTGTTCGTATCAAATTTTCGAAATTTTAGTTTTCATCGGAACGGAAATGCATGTTTTAAGTTACCTAGAGAGAAGAAAAAATATGATTTTAGCGAATTTGTGTACGTGTGTGTAAAACAAAATATCTCAAAAATAAAATCGCAGTAACCTTCCAAGCTTCATATTGTATGAGCGAGAAATTTCGAACTGATGTTAAAATTAAGTAAGTTAATTCGTCAAAAACTAAGCTTTTGTACATCTCTTTTTTTTTTGTTTCATCCTTTCCTTCTGTTCATCTTATTTCCATTTGCTTCATATTACTGGTGTTTTTCAATGTTAATTTAATTATTACAAGCTTAACGCTTATTCTAGAGCAATTTGTTTAGTCTCATCATAAACGGTTCAGTTTATGCCCTGTAATTAAAAAAAAATGGTCCTTTCAAAAAACGTTTTTTCGTCCTGGTTATCCAGGACATTTCGATAATTCCTTTACAGTTCTTATAATGGGTATGAGTAGGAGAGAATTGGGTTAAAAAGATAAATAAACTGGAAATAATGCTGAACACTAATATAATAGAAAGGTAACACAAACTGCCAAGGCTTTACACGTACGTAATATATAAAATGGTAGTGAGAGATTTAGAGTGGGTAAAGGGGAAGGTTGTTGACGCGTTGTGACTGATGTATGAACTGTTGCAAGACGAGCTGTATTTAAACAGATTCTCCGACTCTAGTTTGGCCTAAACTAGCGAAAAAGACTGTCAATTTTTGTACCTCTCTATCTCTCTCTCTCTGCTTTAGATCCCTCTCTTCGGATTCTATTACATCATCCCCTCTCCTGAAGAAATTTTTCATACGTGAAAAATTTGAGAGTGCTGCTGGCTGATGTATATTTGTAGCACATCTAATTTTGCTACGAGTTTGTTGTAGCTAAACTAGTGAGAGAGAGACTGTCAATTTTTGTGCCCCCTCTCTCTCTGCCTTAGATCCCTCTCTTCGGATTCTATGACAGCCTGAACTAGATATTCTTCGAAGAATTCGTTTTCAAAACACCAAAAGTTGTCAACTTTTACTTTGTATATTCGTATTCGCGGTTTGACTCTTGTTGTTAATAAATCGGGGTTTCCAGTTGGTTTTTTAAGAAATAAAGCATACATTTGCTGTTTTTACACTTCTTTTAGTAAATATGAGATTCTATTGTTAGGAATGATTAATTTGTCACAGGTAAATAATCACACTTTAACTTTTCTCAAAAGATACCAATTTCCTCCTCAGAGATTTTTAGTACTTTCAAATCAACTGTTAATTTATTAAATAACCAGAATACTTAAATTAATATTAAATTTAATGGAATACTTTTCTACGAGATAAGCGTACAACATGGCCATCAGAAGCGAAATTTGGGTCATTATTCTGAAGATTCTCCCCCTCTCCAAGTGCTTGAATATATAAATGAATAAGAACTTGAAATGCCGTCACAGTTCAAAATAAAAATTTTTTAGAAATGACATTTTTTTTTTGTTCTTTCAGATTTGTTTTTTTTTTTTTTGTTCTAAGGAAATGAACGTGTGTTGTACCGTTCACTGGTGAACTTCCCCTTAATACTTTCTCATCGTAATCATCATTATGACGTGTGTGTATGGATTGTATGGTGAGGTTGGTTGGATGGTAGTAGTAGTGGGGGAAATAAAATTGTCACATGATCACACTAAAGTAATAATTGAAGTAATATTATGTAGTGGTTAGGTGGATGATGAGGAGGAAGTAATATACTAGTGTTTGTAATGTCGTGCCGACATGTTATTTTAGTAGCTACCTTATTATTACTTTGTTCATCACAATATGTGTTGTTCACGTCGTGTACAGATCATCGTCGTTTGTTTTTTTTTTTTGTTTTTTTTGTTTGCGATCTACCTACAACAACACACAAACAATATGCGACTTTCTAAAAATAGAATTGCAATATAAATAAACAACCACTTTAATTATTTTGAACAAATATCATAAAGATGCAATATTTAAACTTTCTCTTCTCTTCTACTTTCAACGTATTTTTTATTTATTTTTTAAATATAGTAAGTCAATAAACTGCATGACTAAGAAGAAACTAGTGCTGCGATATTTTTATTTGAAAGGTTATTAGTGTATAGTATGAAGATTTGATTATTATTTTTTTAATGTCATAGCTATTAAACAGTGATTATTAATCATATACTTTCCATTTTGGGAAATAAGGAATTTAAATGCATCCTGTAAGTTTATAGAACAGTTAATTTCATTTCAAATTAGCACATTTAGGGAAATGAAATGCTATGCATATTTTTCGAGAAATGGGAAACAACGTGCATATTAGTAAAAAGGTACATGATACATATTAGTGGAAAGATGATAGAAAACTTGATTCTTGGATTCCACATGGACAACCACAAGGTTAAAAAAAAACAGAATTCGCAAAGCTGAGTTGTATTGTGGTATTTTGGGTTTTGACATTGGATTTTCTTTGACTTATTATTATTATTATTAATAGGACCTAATAAACCAAAGTGGCTCTTATCCTCCCCCCAACACAAAAAAATTTCATTATCTTGATATCTTTAGAATCTTCAACTCCCCCAAGCCTTCCGAAATATGCGGCACTTCTAATTAGTGAAACGCTGACGTAAGTAGTGGTACACCGTTGCCCTGACTCCTTCTTCACAATTCTGACAAAGACGTACAAACTAGACTATTTTGTATAATTTGACCAGCTACCTAAGAGTGTCCAGTCAATACAACCACTACGATTCTCAATTGTATCCTATTCATAATGAGTAAATTCAAGTCCCTCCTCCTCAGTCTTATACCTTTTATAAATCTCTTAGCCTGGAGAGATTTAAGCATCTCCGGTCCGTATCTCTCCAGTGCTTCTCCAGTACCTTATTCTTTCATTATTTGACTTCCCTGTTTTATAATGATATCCACTTCTGCCTATGACACTTAATCGGAAGTTGGACGTATAGCCTCGTCTGAAAAAAAAGAACCTTTTAATTTTTTTTGTCTCAACTGTTCAAAAAATAGCAAACAAGGTGGGCGTTATGATGACATACAGTGGTCAGTGATCTGCAGAATCTGCAGTGCTCTACAGATTTTCTCTTATTTTTCAGTAGCATTATTCCAGTATGTTGTAAAATAGATGTTGAGGTTCGGTTATAAAAAAAAAAAAACTCTTTTTAAATTTTCACCGAGGTTTCGGCCAATTTATTGCCTTCTTCAGGGTAAAAAATTTCTTGTTAGAATTTCTTCAAACCTACCAAGAATGTTGTGGTAATGGTATATCACAGATTTGGTGATGGTATGTATCACAGGCTAAACTGTAGGTTTTAAGAAATTCTAACAAGAAATGTTTTACCCTGAAGAAGGCAATAAATTTGCCGAAACGTCGGTGAAAATTTAAGAAAGAGTTTTTTTTATGACCGAACCTCATCATCTATTTTACAACATTGAATACAGCGGTCGTAACGAACACCAAAACATTATTATTCCTAGTAACATTTTTATTTTTACTTTCTCTTACTCTCTATCTAGTAAGAGGAAGTATTGTAATCGTGTCTAATTTTCGATATCGGGCTTTCACTGGAAATATCCGTTTTGAGGTTCCCTGAGTCCAAAGAAGTGGTTTTTAGCAAATGGTCTGTGTGTGTGTCTGTGTGGTGTGTATGTGAACAGCATAGCTCAAAAACGAAAAACCGCAGAAAGTTGAAACTTGATATTCCATTTGGGTATCACCATGGGATCTGACAGTACGTTATCTGACAAAAATGCTCAACCGGAAGTACCACTTTACTAGTGTTTTTTTACTTTTTTGCGTTTTTCTCAAAAATGGTTCCGACGATTTTCTTTAAACTTAATATACCAACTACAAATAGAACGAGCTACAACTTTTATTTGAAACATTTCTCTGGAAAATTCATTTAAGGGCACTTCTGGGGGAGGGGTGGGGTTAGGTTTTTATCTAAAGTGCTATTTCAATTTATTAGACAATTCTATCATCTAAATAATGTTAATTAGAATTGAATATGTTGTAGAAATTTCGAGTTTGAAAAAATCGGATAACCGGAAGTGCGTTTACTTTACCACTTTACTAAATGATTTTTTTTTCACTTTTTCCCAATTATCTCAAAAATGGCTCCGACGATTTTCTTGAAACAACATATATAAACTAAACATACAAAGATCTACAACTTTTATTTAAAACATTTCTCTGGAAAAATCATTTAAGGGTACTTTTGGGAGAGGGGTGGGGTTATGTTTATCTCTAAAATGATATCATAGTTATTATACAATTCTATCATACAAAGAAAATTAATTAAAAATAAATAAATGGGCGAAATTCCGAGTTTCTAGGAAATTAGTAAACCGGAATTGCGCTTTTAGAGGACAGTTTTTTCAGACGAATTTCATTAAATTTGATACGCAAACTATAAAATTTGTCAATTATAATTTTGAGAACTGGATTAAGAGAAAGTTGTGTGAGTGTTTCACACCAGATTTTCTTGGTATTGCAAATTTTCAAATCGCAAGAAATTCAACTTGGTATTCCGTTTAGCTACTACCATCACATCAGTGATGAGCAAAATTCCTGCTAAATACACATAAAGATGTATCACTTTTATTTGAAACATTTTATTAGGTATATTGTGTTTTGTGGTGGGGGATTTGGGAAAACAGTAGCGTTATGCATTGCCTTCTAAAGTACCACTTCCAATGGTATAGTTTTGCCATCTCCATAATATCAATATTGATCAGATGGCTCCGTGAATATTCGAAATTTCAAGCAAATTGGTTAACCGGATGTGTGACTTTACAAAAGAAGTTTTTTTGAAATTTTCTGGAAAACGGCTATAACGATTTTCTTAAAATTTGGAATGTTCACTGCATGGATAAATACGTATCACGTTCTTTATTTTTCGAAACATTTGTTTGATTTGAGAAGGGTTTTCAGTGACTGTCGATTAGTTTATATTTAACAAGCTTTGTGGGTTTTAAGAAGGGCGCTCCATACAAGTAAGCTCAGTTATAGAAGTTTATAACTTTATAATTATAATATAACTTATATATATATTATTATAATTATTATAACTTTATAACTTATAACTTTAGAATAAGCCCAACTAGACATCGTAAACGTAATTTTTAAAGAAAATTTGTTATTAAATTTTATTAATTGTAGCAAGATAAATTAGTGTGAATATTTCACACCAGATAATATTATGGCCTTCAAGATGTGTTTTCTATCTATGACTAGTTTTCTTACAATTAATGGACTCTCTTCTAATTCCATTCCATTAATTTTTAATAAATAATAATATGCATTTTTTTTTTCAATAACTTTATCTTGTGCATTAAAATATTTTAAATATTTCTTTAGCCTACTCTGAATTATTTTTCTTTATTAAAATTTAGACACGCCTATGTTACAATACAATTAATAATTTTAATACTTCATACAATCATCTGTTAATTAATGAGAAGAATAGAACAATTGTTCCTATTCTTACTAGAACAATGAGCCGAATTGAATTAAACATATAAACGCTTATCGTTGTCTCTTTACAAAAAGGGATCAATCAATTTAAATTACCCAGAAATATCACTGCATTAATTTTTCTTATTGGTACAGAAGAAAATAGTCATATTAGATTTTTCTTAATTGTATATTAACTGGTGAAGGTTCTTGAATATGGAAAAAAATCTGGTATGAAACACTTACTTAACTTTATCTTACTTTAAATTAATACAATTTAATCAAAAAATTTTCTATTTAAAATGGCAACGTTATTAATGTTTGGATGTGTGCTAGCCATAAAAATGGTGGTAGGAGACTTTACTTGTATACCTGAACAGCTCTTATGTGGAGCGCTCTATGAGAAAATCAAGAAAGCTTGTGCAAATTTAATTTTAAATTAACTGACAGCTCTTAAAAAAAAACCTATAAAAGCAATTTTTTCAGAAAAATGTTTCAAATAAAAGTGATACGTTTCTATCTATACGCAGCAAGCATTCCAAGTTAAAAGGGAATCATTGGAACCGTTTTCGAGAATATTCCAAAAATTAAAAAAAAAAACCTATTCTGTTTCGGTTTACTGATTTTATTCTAATTTGAAATTCTATCAGTGCTTCTAATATGTATTAATATTGTAACGCAGCCACTGGTGCAATCTAGGAGAGAAAGCAGGTACCTCAAGTTCTCCTAATGGCCGCTAGAAAGCGCTAGCGGGGCGCTCTAGCCCTTTCCAGAATGTTCTAGAACCTTCCAGACCCTTCTCCACCGGTATGAATAGAAGAAACAGCTCGAGTAGAGAGAGTTTCTTGTAACAAACGGAGTGTGCGTTTGTGAATAGTAAATAAAAAGTGAACAAAGTGAACTTTTGTTGATTTAAACTGTGTATTAATTATTATTAAGTGCCTTATTTTTGTAATTTATTGTGTAAAACAATAAATTGGTGTTTTTTTTCTTTTGAAATTTAGTGTGTTTTATCTAATCGAACCCACTTAGAAACTAGTTGCAGTAGCTAGTTCAGAGGGAAAAACGTTACAGTATTATGCAGATGGTAAAAACCATATATTATACTGAAGTGGTATTTTAGAGGAAAACATAATGCTGCAGCCCCCCCCCAGAACCCTAAAAAAATAAAATTTTACCTGGATAATGTTTAAAATAAATGTATAGCTATTTAAGTGTGTATGTTGTAGATATTATACGAAGTTTACAGAAAATCGTAAGTGCCTTAATTGCCTAAACAGAATATAAAGTTTGAGCTTGTGGCTGTTGGCAACAAGCACGAGGCCAAAAAAAAGAAAAGAAAAAAAAAGTTTGAGCTAAAGAAATTTTTCTATCATTAAATACATTTATAAATTCTATTGGGATAGGCATATTTTAATTTGAATTATATTCAATATATTGATGTTTTGGTGGTTCGTTACTATCTGCTGTATTTGATGTTGTAAAATAGACGTTGAGGTTCGGTCACAAAAAAAAACCTCTTTTTTTCAAATTTTCACCGACGTTTCGGCACATTTATTGCCTTCTTCAGGGTAAAAAAAAAATTTTCCTTTTTGATTTTTTTAAAAACTATAGTTTAACTTGTGATGATATACCATCACCAAGTGTTGGTCATTTTACAACATTCAGTATATTGTTAATAATATGTCGAAGAAATTGTGATACATGTTATGTGATTTATATATAAACTTCCTATCAGCAGGGGTACTGTTGTTAGTAGGAAAATAAAACGACACATACATACAGACCATTCTCTAAATACATTTTTTCGTACTCAAAAGACCCCCAAAACATGTATTTCCGGTAAAAACTCATGTTCGAAAATCTGTTACGATCGCGATATTTCCTCTTTACCTAGGAGTAAGAGGAAGTAAAAATGTTTAGCCACTGTGGACATTGTACAAATTGTGATACATGTTATGTGATTTGTATATAAACTTCCTATCAGCAGGGGTACTGTTGTTAGTAGGAAAATAAAACGACACATACATACAGACCATTCTCTAAATACATTTTTTCGTATTCAAAAGACCCCCAAAACATCTATTTCCGGTAAAAACTCATGTTCGAAAATCTGGTACTATCGCGATATTTTCTCTTTATCTAGGAGTAAGAGAAAGTAAAGAAGTTTAGCCACTGTGGACACCATGAGTGCGCTGTTTGTATCTGTGAAAAGTCACAGTAACATTAAATTTGTTCAATATCAATTCCGC
Source organism: Triatoma infestans (assembly GCA_011037195.1). Classification (NCBI taxonomy): domain Eukaryota; kingdom Metazoa; phylum Arthropoda; class Insecta; order Hemiptera; family Reduviidae; genus Triatoma; species Triatoma infestans. The sequence continues at coordinate 50,954 of JAAEAF010006787.1, forward strand.
TTATGTAACCCCCAGGGAATGTAACACGATGGATTTCGTACAAGAGCCCATCAGCGATTTTCCATTAAACATGATATAAGAACTATGCTCAATTTATTATTATAGACTTTCACTGATAATTTTCTATGAGAGAATTTACTTTATAGATTGTAGCTGTGACCTTGATTTCTCCCGTCAATATCTTGCTAGCACGTATAATAAAAAATAAAAAAACGTAAAAATTAAAGACAACTATATCTCTATATTCCAAGTTTGAAAAAACTAGTCCATTGGAAGTCGAGAAATACAATAAGAGGAAGCTTTAAGTACGGGGTAGGGCTCCTTATCAGATTGCCTTACTTGAGGAGTTTTTCCAGTATATTGTCATAAATTTTAGAATGGCGCACCCTCATATAATGTCCACTTGTCCATCCAATGTCTATGTTTATATATATAGAAGTTATTGTAAATAAAACAAGAAATAGAGAAACAAGTTTATCCCATATGTGTGTGTGTGTGTGTGTGTGTGTGTGTGTGTTGCGTGTTTTTGGTTTGTGTGTATGAACGAGACGTCCTTGGATGACACATTTTATAAGAATGTTGGCCCCGTTCTTCCACAACTCCTTATATTACCTTCTGTTACTACTTTTATCTATTTCTTCTTGGTAATCTTTTTTTTCTTTTTTCTTTTTATATTGTTTTTGTTGTTTATTTATTCATATTTTTAATAAATAAATTTAACAGATGTATTTCTTACTTTGTATTATCTTTAGAAAATTTTATTTAATCAATAAAAAAAACTTTTTACAGTGTCTGGTAAATCATTGTTTTATTTTTATTTTTTCTTTAACCAAGTTACTACATCTGGCCAGTTTCTTGGAACATCTGTTAAAATATAATCGTTACCGTTAAAAATTTATCGTTAGAAGCTTTGTCTTTTTTTTTGCAAACATTTAGCAATTAATATAAAATTGTAACCCCCTTTTTTTGGATGGAGATTTAGAATACTTACCTGAAAGTACGACGTTACAGAATATATTTTTGAGTATCTGAAATTTTCACGAAAACAGAAATATATCATTTTTATTTGTAACAATTTCCAAACAAAACAAAAAAAAAATTAGGGTAGTTCTGAGTAATCTAGGACGCGTTAAATGTCAAATGTTGTTTGTTCAGTATCATTGATGCTCTCTTTTGGACTACAGTATAATCATTCTATAACCTGCCTGGGTAGTTACTTGCCCTCCTACCTACCACCTCTATATTTATGTTAAGGCAGATGTATTAAATTTGTAGTTTAAAGAAACTGTGTCAATTTATATATAAATTGCAATAACAGTAGTTTGAGAGAATGTCGTGTGAGTGTTTCACACTAGAGAAAACCTTTCAGTAAACATTACCAATAAGTCTTCTTCCGATTCTCGGTAAAATCTTAGAAAAAACTTTTATTATCCCGTCTTCAAACAACAGTTACCTCTCTACAACACATCCCGAACGAATCATCAATTCCGCCAATCCTATTCCACTATCCAACAAAGCACATCGAGTTGTAGACGCCATCGCTATCGCTATCGAATCGAAACAATATTGTGCGGGTGTTTTTCTAGACGTTTCCCAAGCATTTGATAGAGTCTGGCATGAGGGTTTATTGTGGAAGTTAAAAAAGCATCCTGCCATCCACATATTTCCTTATTATAAAATCATATTTAGTCGATAGACATTTCCAGGTATGTCACGTAACCCGGCAGTCCTCAATTTATCCTATCCTTGCTGGTGCTACTCAAGGAAGTATCCTAGCTCCTTTTCTTTACACCATCTACACGACTGACTTACCAACCTATCCTCAGGTTCTCACCCCTTCCTCACAATTCGTAATTTGCAAGCCCATCTTCGTGTTATAGAAAATTGGCTTACCAAATGGAGAATCAAAATAAACCCTACTAAATCTATATATATTTTTTTCACCCTCAACCGTAAAATCCTTCCTCCGGTCTACATACACAACAATCCTATACCGCCTGCAGATCATGAAAGATATCTTGGATTATACCTGGACAAAAGACTTACATGGAATCCTCATACTCGACTGAAAAGAAAAGACCTCAACACAAGATACAGACTGCTCGCCAAACTACTTGACAAACGTTCAAAAATAACTTTACACAATAAAATAAGACTATACACTTCTCTCCTTATGCCGATATGGACTTACGGACTAGAACTCTGTGGCGCTGCCAAAAAATCAAATCTAAACCGCATACAAACCTTACAATCTAAAATCCTTCGCCGAATAGCTAACACTCCTTTCTATGTTTCAAACCTCACTCTACATACTGATCTCAAAGTTCCATTCGTAGCAGACCTTGCTAAATCCCGTTATATCAAGTTCCATGAAAAGCTCAGATCGCACCCGAACCCTCTCGTACAACACCTTTCTTCCCGATCACTTCCCGGACATCCAGTCTAACGGCTCAGGCGCCGATGGCCACGAGATCACTTGAATTAATGTTGGCCACCACTGGGTGACCAACATTCACGTTAACTGCACGCCAATTTATACTTCTTCTCAACATATTTACTTGTTGTGCTTTATGTTGTACAGTTGTAAATTTCAAATAAAAAGATATAAAAAAAAAAATAAAATAAAA
>JAAEAF010006788.1:0-21121 GCA_011037195.1 Triatoma infestans
CGATTTGCTAAAAACCACTTTTTTTGACTCAGGGGACCTCAAAACGGATATTTCCGGTGAAAACTCGATATCGAAAATTTGACACGATTACAATACTTCTTCTTACTAGGAGTAAGAGAAAGTAAAAAGAAAAAAAATCTTTTAGACAATTCATACCTTTTTGAAGCCAAAAATATGAAAATATACTTTCGTTGAAATGGCGAATTAAGTACGATTAGGGTAAAGTTAGGAGTGATGAAGGCGGTAAGGAAGAAGTCGGAGGCTTTAATTCTTTTGTTTGCCACCACGTAAGTTAGTCGAAGGGTAGAGAGGATCAGTAGCGAGAACGTAGTGCAAAATTCTTCAGTTATTTTGTGTGTTCTTCTGTGTTCTACGAACATTTTGTACGCATCAGCTATATCTGGTGAATACCGGAATTTTTATAGTAAATTTTATTTACGATATTACTTGCATTTGAAATGAAAGATTTTCATGTTGTAGTTAAAATTGGACTCGTAGACACAGTGGTTACCAAATTTCACGTAGTTCAGCCAGGTTTCTTCACAGAGGAGACGTATAAAATCTCTCCTACCTACTACGGTGCGTCATCTATCCTCATAATACGAGACGGCCAACTGTAATGTATTTGTATTCTGTTTCTGGAATAAATGAGAATGTCTTTATTTCGAAAAATAACATTTCTATTTTTTTTGTAGATAATAGTAGTTGACATTATGTTTTATAACCATTACCACACTTTTATATATTATAATTTTAAAGCAGGGCATAACTTTAAAATGTGCGTCGTTTCTCTTAAACTTTACCCTATATTTTTAGACTAGCTAACCCTGAAAATGGTTTTTTTCTTGTTTTAAAAATGTTTGAAAAAGAAATGTTGATTTTTATATATTGGCTGTTTGTTGGTTATTTTGTAGAAAGTCATATTCTACTGTGACCTAACTGTAAATTGTGGTTCCCTTAGATATTAGTGTTTGTACATGAATGTAGTCGTCCTTTTAAACTGTTCAGTGTGTGGATTTATTTTATTTTAATTTAAGGTGCGTCTCTCTTTTCTTTTAATTGGACTACTTCAGTGCACCGCCGACCTCCGGACTATATGTTCTCTCGTTATAGACAACTATGTCCATCATCCAGGTACCAATGAACTCAAAACCCGCGACTTCCGCATGGGAATCCTACGTCAATGCGTTCGCTAAACCCAAATAGCACTTGTGCATCTACTGCGTTTAGCTAACGTTCTGGGAGCAGGTGCGGCGCTCTTCGGAGAAAGCGGCGAAGGTGGTTATGAGTCTGGGCAGATCGATGGTGAACGTGGGAGGACCGAGTACCAGCAGACGCCGGCTCATGTCTGTCGCGGACGCCGTCCTCCTGTATGGATGCGAGATTTGGGCTAGCGCTCTTAGAAAGGCAAGACACCGGAGACGTATGGCCGCGGTACAAAGGAGGGGGCGCTTAGGATAGCCAGCGCGTACCGGACGGTATCTTAGCCGGCTGTCCTAGTGATCGCAGGGGTGGATCGTTGGGACTGGGTGGCTACCTTTGTCCGGACGGTCCTGCGGATGAAGATAGGCGAAATGAGTAGACACCTTGACCTCCCGAGGACGGGGTCCAGCTAGGGCGAAGGCAGCCCGCAGTGGCATTACGAGGCAACAACCCGAAGTAGTAACATAAGCAGTTCCGGGGTGGACAAGTCCTATGAGGTCCAAGCCCCACACATTGTGCGTAGGCATTTTCCCCCCTCCGTAAAAAAAAAACAAAAAGAGAGGTACACCTGCTCTATGTGTAATGTATGAGTGTTGAAGGTGTTAATTGTAAAATTTGCGTTTGTTTTTAAGCTGAAATACGCGTAGAGATACCCAGATATCTGAAGAAGTTTGTTTCTTTTTCCAAAGCCATTAAAATATCAAATTTAAAGAATATTTCGATACCACTTTAGAGAAAATTGTGTAAGAAGCAAAATTGATTTAAGGGCACTTTTAGGGGAGGGATGGGGGGGGGTTATGTTTTTCTCTAAAGTGCTCTCATGGTTGATTATACAATTCTATCATCCAAACAAAATTAAATTAGAAAGAAAGAGATGGTCAAAATTTCGAGTTTCAAGGAAATTAGTAAACCGGAAGTGCGCTTTTACTGAACAGTTTTTTACAGTTTTCGACGAATTTCGTTAAATTTGGTACACAAACTATAAAATTTGTCAATTATCATTTTGGTGTAAGAGAAAGTTGTTTGAGTGTTTCACATCAGATTTTTTGCTTAGTGGATGGGATCCGAATCATTATAGATTCATAGGATCCGAAGAGCGGAGAAACACATAATGAATCAAAAAAAAGTTACGTTTCTCTCCATCTAGTCCAGACTAGGAAGTGACAGTTCAATTCATATAAATAGAGCGACACAGTACAGTTTAGAGACAGTTTACGACTAGTTTACAACCAGTCAGCCATCTACCTCTCATCACTCAGCCAGTCTGCCTCTATATATACACGCTACCTAACTTCTATTGTAAAGTCACCTTGCAGATTGTGAGTATTTTTCACAGCACAGTGTCCAGCTTATATTCTAGTTTATTTTTCTAAAACCCACTTTCTCTAATTCTCTCCTTCTCACTTCCGTTATACTTAGTAATAATAATTTCTTATTATTCTCCCAAAAATGACTTTTCTTGAAAAATTGTTCAAATAAATATTCTTACTTACTTTTTATAAGTATGAGGGCTTCAACAGCAGAACTTTTCTTTTCTCTTCGTTAGTGATTATTCGTGAAAATAGTTTGTTTTTTTTTGTTTTTTTAATCTTTAGGATTATAATACTTCCGCTGGGATATCCAGGAGCATAATTCTTAAAGAGATAAATATTTAAAAAAAAACATGTCTAGCTGTATGTCATAATAATTATCTGCGACTTGATTATATTCTTTATTCACATAAGGAAAAGCTAAAAGATTTTAATGAGACTTAAAGCTTTGGAAAATTGGCTAGGAAATATGATTTTAAGCAGACCATAAGAATTAAATTTGAAAAAAGCACGCAAGGAATATTTATTTACTTATTCATTTAATTAACAAAACTCGATAACATTGTCGGCAGCTAAATGTAACCAAATCAAATGTTATATGCAAATTTTACATAGGAAATAAATATTTACATAAGAAATAAATAACATTAGCCATGATAAAATATATGTTAGGGTTTGTAATATTTTGTAAATATTATTGTAATAAATGTATAAAATTTAGAAAACAAAAAAATGTCAATACTATTAGATGTAATTTAATTTTTTTTATAAATAACTACCTAAACTATAGAGATAACGCCCCTGGATTATTTAAAAACGATCACGTGCTCAAAGTCATTTAGCGTTTTTAAAGTACCTAATATTACAAAGCTTTTTTTTTTTTGTTTTTTTCATGTCAATTTATTTTTACAATAATATAATAAAGTAAATAAAAAGTATAATAAACTGTTCTATAGTATAAAAGTTTTAACTAATTCGGTCAATTTACTTTACAACAATACAACATGATACAATACGCTTTTAATAGTCTCTTATCTTTACCGCTTGAAGATTAGGCGGTGGTAATATAAACTGTAAAACAGGTTAACAGAATGAAGTGAAATAACTCGTCTGTATGTACGTATGTACATACATACATAGCATGGCCAGACTTCAGGATAGATAATAGGCATTGTTTAAATATTTCTTAGCCAAGAAATGTTTGGAGTTTTATCAGTATTTGCCTAGTACATTCAACAGCGTTGCATCATCAAATTTCTTTAATACAAATTTATATATAATCTCTTTTTACGCTTAATTTTTATGTGGATGTTCTGAGAGCCTGTCAATTTTGCAAAATTGAATTTCCACCGAAAAAATCTGTTTGAGGTGCCTTGAATAAGAAAAATATATTTTTATTTTTCTAAAACAGATAAATAATCTGAGAACAATTATTCAACTGAAATCATTGCTTGAATATATTAATAATACTAGTGACGAGTTTGGTAGAGAGTGGTTACGAGCATGGACATGTAACTGTGAGGTCCTATGTTCGAGTCCCCCGCATAAGACTGCTGAATTTATTTAATTTTTAATAAATTTTATTTCTTCCTGGCAAATCCTTTCACGTTCACCTTTCCGAGACGGTGCTGTCTGGCGTGAGTTACTCGGCGAAGGAATTCAGTAGATGAATCACTTTTTGAGTACTACCCTAGAAAGGAACTTCTTTCATGTCCTCTACTAATTATGTGTATTTGTTACCGTTGCAATTGTAAATTTCAATGAAATAGTAAAAAATGTAATTAAATAAATCACTTCTTGGAACGATGAATTAATTCAAAATATGTGTCATCGTGTGCAACAAGCATGTAAGGGTGTTGTGAGGAGATGTTGGTTGTTGATGATCAAGATAAACACCTTAAGATTTGGTTTACGATATATAATTGATGTATGTAAATATATAACTGACTACCAAGGACTTGCACTTAAGAGTTTAGAACAGAACTGATACTGACAGACTGACGTGGCTAAAAATGAGATGTACGGTGCGATATTAACTGATGTGTATCTGAATTCACAGAATGTTCTGTTTTTTTTTTGACTCTGTCTCTCGTATATATATCCAACTGTCCTCTCCTCTCCTCTCTCTCTCGAGAGGGGCTCTTTCTCTCTGATGCGTGGTGGGGGTTCACTCGCTAGTGTGGATGAGTGGTGGGGGTTCACTACCCCTACATCATCCCCCCTCCAGAAGTAATTTTTCGTTTGTGAAAAATTAGCGTTGATAGCTTGGCTGAAACGATGATGTTGATGCTGCTAATGTCAAGTCTGTCATAGAGATTTTTTAAAAATTTTGAGCAGTCTTTGGCAGTAATTTAAATATGTACATTGAAAGAACAATATTTACATGATTGGTCATTAACATAATTTGAGAAAAGAAAACTAATAATTTCAATACATGATAATGGATCTCTTAAGTCCTTGGTAGTCAGTTATATATTTACATACATCAATTATATATCGTAAACCAAATCTTAAGGTGTTTATCTTGATCATCAACAACCAACATCTCCTTACAACACCTTACAAGCACAAAACAAATAATAGCACTTTAGAAAAGCAGCATAACTCTCGCCGTCCTCTAAATCCCCCTTAAATGATTTGTACCCAGAAAAACCTTATAAATAAACGTAAATAAAAGTGCTTTTGTATGTGTAAATTGTTAATATAACAGTTTTAATGAATATTATTTGAGCCGTTTTTTTTTTTTAGGAAATCTCGAAAATAATGAAAAATATATTCAGTAATATGGTTGGCTACTTTTGGCTGGCCGATTTTGTCCAAAACTTTGTCAGCCCCCCCGGTGGAACATGAATGAATTATCACGTTTTAACTAGGAAGTTCGAACTTAAGAAGTTCGTAAGAACGAATTTCTCTTTTTGAATTAAGCTGTCCTTACATACACATAGAGTTATATTTCTAAAAATCATTTTTTTTTGTTTGACTCAGAGGACATCGAAACATATATTTCCGGTGAAAACTCGATATCGAAAACTTGACAAGATCGCATAAAAATTGATCAATTTTTTTCAAAAATTTTTCTATCTAATGATTAGATAGTTTTGACGATTATAATTAAAGAAAGTGCATATATTCTAATAATTATCCAATAAAAATAATTTCCTAGCTGAATTTTGAAAAAAAAAATAAATAGAGTAAAACCAATACGCTTTAAAAATTAAATCAGTTACAAGAATTTAAAATAAAAAAACTGATTTGATTAAAAACAAAAATAAATTAATTTTGCTGGAATGGGTAACTTGTGCATCTATTCACAAGTGATCCTAATTCCACATTCTACAATGATGATGAACCAATCATGATTCAGGCTTTAAATAAGCTTACCGGCTTATTGCTTTAATTAATACGCTCTACCAACAGCTTTCTATTAGAATACAGTTCTGATTACTAAATATTTAAAGATTATATAAAACGCTAATTACTTAGATAATTAATAAAATATAATAATCAAATCTATTTAATATATTTGATTATGTAATGATTAATGTTAACAATATTGTATGTATTTGATTTTTCTGTTATTCAGCTTACACACAATTCCACTTTCCTATTGAATATCTTATCATATCAGCATATTTACTAATTGTAAAATTGACTACAGTTGCAAATTTCAAATAATGAGTGAAAAGAAATATAATTGATTTCTGTTTGATGATGATACTATTATTTATTTCGAATTGAATAAATTTCTTTACTGCATTTTTGAATAATTCCAATTACATAATCACGATGAAATTTTTATTTTATGTTAAAATATCACGAAATGATTGCGCTAGAAGCGATGTACAATTGAAAACAAAGACATTATATGAGTTAAGGATGGGAAGATTGCTTGTTTATTTACTATAATGGCGTGCGGCTAGTGTTTATTTCTGTTTGGTTTAATTTTACACTTATATTAGAAATGAAAGAAACCTATATCTCTTACATTATATATGTTTATTTAAATACAAGCCAAAATATATGGGTTAATGATTGCACTGCATTTTCCGCTTCGGTATTTAGTATATAGTATACTACCTGCAGTATATAGTATTTTGAACGTTTATATACTCGACGAATTTCGTATTCTTTTGACCAAAGACGTTTGTAATGCCTTCAGTTCAAGAAATTTTGGCGCCTTCTAGTACCATTTATTTATTACAGTTCATGTGTAGGTAGTGTAATGGAATCGTTTGTTGTGTGATTCCTGGAGTAGCAGATGTCTTGAAGAGGGCGGAAGTTAGTTGAGAGATTTTGGGAAGTTAGTGCTCGAATAATTAAACGGTTTATATAAAAATAACTATAATTGAACAATACTTTGAACGTTAGAAATGGTAACTAATAATTATAATAAAATACTTAGTTATAAATAGAAGATAAATTAGAATGATAAAATAACTAAACTAAAGTGCACAACTAAGAGAATGATAAGTTTGAATATAACTGTGTATGGACGCGTAAACTGCCGCTCGCGCATATAGACGTGCTCGTATGGTTGTAGATGATATAATAATTCATCTCGTCGTATAAGAAAGAGTTTATATATTACTGTGTTCACACTCACACCAAGACATCTGTCCTAATGTGCAACCCTCGTAGTTTGGTGACCTTATTCAGGTCAGTCAGTTCAGTGGCCAACCTTATTGCGGTGCTTGCTTATTGATGTAAGTATTGATGAAAAGGCTTTGTTGTTTGTTTGGTTGCGGCTGTTTTGAAGCCGGCGGCCAACTAGGACGCAGATTTTATTACAGCCACTCTTTGTTAAGGAAGCAGCTGGCTGGAACCACTAGTTGTAAATTATTATTTCTTTGGTGTTTGACTTTGCCGATGTCAATGACTTTGCCATGTCATTACAGTAGGTAACACAATTAGGTTTTGATAATGAGTGATGAACATATCTATCTTAGCTAGTCTAAGAATCAAAATAAGATTTCTTGACACAAACCGAAATGTGTAAGATTAAAGATGGAAGAAAAGTGTTCGCAGATTTGTGAATTAGCTATTTTTCTTAAACTATAGGAATGGAAGTGCACTATACATTGTCAAAAAAGATTTTGTGGTATAATGGAGTTGTGAATTCAGTTTAATAATTCCACCCCGAAGTCTTCATATCACTGCGGAAGAGTGTATTGGTTATAAAAATCTCTGAACATTCAGTATTGTTGATTTAATCGATTTAAGTCTAGGATTTGGATTCTAATTTAACATACGTACATACATGTGAAATCATAAGGATGGTACTTTTATGCAGGTTGGTATAGATGGTTGATTTTTGTAGGGATTATTGACTGCGACCTGAAAGATCTATTGAGGCGTCCCCCCCCCCCGGAACCTTCTCCATTGCACCAGCTGCCACTGCCCATCACCGGGCAGATTCTCCTAGGAAGAAAAAATCTAAGGGCAGCATGCTGGATGTTACTTTTCTGACGAAGTGCATGTAGTACTGAGATGTGTTAACCCGTGGGGCCGTTACTCCCCCAAGTATGACTGCATGCAACAGATATCTCTTGCGGGCAATGCAGGTTGGTAAGTCTATATACGAGTTTATCCTTTCCAAACGAGATAACGGATGACGCCGCATATTTCACACTTGCCGGGAGATTGGATTGACATTTTTCACGAAACGTATTGTCGCGTCGACAGTTCTCAACGTACTGACCTCGAACTGGTCTCGTTGCGCAGGGGAGGAATCAGGCTACATGACAGTGTAGCCAACATGTCGAAAACAAAATCCCTCCGGCCGTGAGAGCCTCAGTACACTTACTTACTGGACATGCCTCGTACTTTCATGCAGCTTAATATGCCAATATTTTTCATTATTACTGGTTGCAGGTCCGGGGAAGGTAGTACGTTTTACTGATTTTTTTTTTCCACGTTTTTCTTGATAATGGTTCCATAAATCTTCTTTAAACTTGGAATATTTATTTCTCATAGGTTCATATATATATATCAATTTCGATGGAAACGCTTTTCTTTTAGGATACCGATTTTTTTCAGAATTTTACGATAAAGTGTCACATTAGAAATTATATATTTTATCACCTCATAAAACTTCGCCTCAGGAGCTATTTGAATTGAGAAATTGAAAATATGGATGTGATAAACAAATCAAAATAGGTAAACCTTGGCAGGCGTCAATATTTTCCATTTAACCATGATGTTATACCTTATTCTATTTTAGAACATAGCTACTGACAAGATTTTCCTAAGTTACTTTAATATTTCCATATTAAGAACTTACCAAACGAACCACATTTAATTGTGTTGCGTCATTAAGATTTATTAAAAATTAAAACAATATTCAGATTTTTTTTTTTATAATACAAAGTTTTAATTATAAAATGTCAACATTGTTTAAATAAAATTAGAAAGGAATAGAAAAATAAAACATAATTAAATAAAGTTTAACTGAACTAAACTAATTTTATATTCATATCTTTTAACACGCAACATTTATAAAAACTAAAAAACATCTAAATATAACGAGCATGAAGATTGATTAAAATAATACATTTTTCTTTTTTTTTCTTTTTTTTTTAATTAAATGAAACTTTAAGAGTGTGTAATATTTTAAAAACAAAATTGCAAGTTTTGATGATTATCTTGGAAAATAAATGAAAGAACCAAAAAAATATTATTTCCTTTTAATTGTATTACCGGTATACTATATAATAAAACATGTAAATATATATATATCTATTAACATATCAAATTTGCTTTTTAGGACTTTTTATAACAGTCCTTAATTTTTTAGAAACAATTCTTTTTACGATTGCGAATTTTTCGAGAGTATAATTTCTGGTGCATAAGCTGTGTTTGTTCTCATATCTTGCTTTTAGATTTATGTTGCATTGGTAGTGGAAGAAAGCAATGAAAATAAATAGTTTTGTAAAATATATTAAATAGTAAATTAACCTTCAAAAAGAGTGTATTTTAGTGTCAGATACTGTAAATTGGGGTCATTGCTAGTAGGGAAACAAAGCCACAAAATTTAATACAATGCGACTTGGCCAACTGCTTTGTTAGAGAGCATTCCTTAAGACAGTCTGCCTTCAGCTTTCAAATAATACAATTCAAAAAGAACAGTCTCACTTCTGCTTTCAAACAACTAAGTCGCAATTCTGATTCCAAAGCCAGATCACTTCAGGAATTGCTCAGTGCCAATGATAGATATTTGCCTTTATTCTAGATATACTTCTGATTTATAATTGTGATATTGTAATGTGGTTAAATTTGTTTAGAAAATAATATATTTATTTTAAAACCAGTGGTACTCTCTTGATTATTTCTTAATACTTCATTCTCTTTTAAACTTACACACTTACAAGCCCTTTTTCTACAACACCGCTCGTGCTACTACAAATACACATCACACCAATACATTACAGCTTTCTCATGGTAGCGTAGACCATTTCTATTTAGTAAATATATTTCTTTTTTAACTGTATAGCTCAACTAGAGCTTGGATATAGAAAAAAAATGATTATAATAACGTATTCTTAACTTACTATGGTACAAATTAAACAGCCTAAAAGTTCATTCCAATTTAGTTAAACTATTCAAAAATCTCCATGACAATGCACCAATTAAAATGGATTAATCTCTGAAGCAAACGGCGATTATTAAAGGCTTTTTTTTTTCGAATAAGGGAGGAATATTGTCCGGTCCGGTCATCATTTTTTTTTTAGCCTGTATAGCTCGGCAACAACTTAATTGTATTGCCAAAGTTTCACGTCATTTAACTCCGCCCACAAGTTTCACAATTAAGCTGCCCGAACTATATACATTAGTAATATTGAAAATTATTTCAGATCGCTAAGGTGCCACAGATATACCATAGTTGTTAAAAAAAAAAAATCTCTGGATGCAGATGAGAAAGTTATTTTTGCAAATTCTTACTTAGATATTGTGACAGGAAATTAGACATTATTACTGATTATGCTAGCAGACAAAAATTATCTAGAACTGAACATTTCCAAAAACGAGGGCACTCAGTTTCCATAAGGCAGAGCAAACAAAATAAATCAATTGTATTACCTGGATGGAGAATTAGAAGTGTGAACTTAGGCATCCTGTTTTCAGTTTCTTGTTTGTTCTATGCAGCCTTAAAACTGCAGAGACAAAAACAGTTTCTACAGATGAGCAGTATTAGATGTTTGCCACAAATCTAAAGTAAGGTTATCGCGGCTTAATAATTTTTACAGCTTGGATGAACTATAACTTTTTATATGGTGGTGAAATCTGGGATTTATGGTACCTTAATATAATGGAAATATTATCGAGAAAGCAAATTCAGTTTTATTAAACCTGAATAAAATATTCTAACTCTCATGATTAGAGTCGTATTTAATTTAATTCACTTATCATTTAATATGCACAAATTAGCACCAAATTAGAGTGAATAAATACTAAAAATGGGAAATAACAGACTGACCAAATTATGTTATTTTTAATCGAAGGAGAAACTCAAACAGCAACAATCCATCAAATATTTAACTGGTTTATCCAATTGCACTATATTCTTAAAAGTGTAATTTAGGGAAGACATTAGCTCAGTGGTAGGGCGCTGGACTGGCCATGCGGAGGTCCTGGGTTCAAGTATAGCAGTGCTATCATTAGATTCTCTCTGATCGGTGATGGGCAGTGGTGTCTCTAACGAGAGAACACTGTCCGGATGCCTGCATTGTATTGAGACGGCTCCGGGCACCAATGACTGTAGACCCCATGGTTTTGTCAGGAAGAAGCACTAGAACTACATTGCAGTTTCAATGTGAAGGACTTGTTCGGCTGAGCTTTCTCCTCTTTGGGGAGGAGAAACTGACGCCTTCAAGCTGACGCACCCAAGAGTTTCTTTACAGAATCTAATCTAATCTAGCATTTTATACATTTGTAAGATAATAATAATAATAGCCTTTATTTGGTTTTAGATTACAGCAATATATACAGAACATAAAACAAAACACATCATCTTCACAAACTAAAAAAAAAGAAATTTAACTAAACAAATTCATAAGAATTTAAATTATCAGTCCTCTATAGTTCACTAATTATCATAGTAATGCATACAACCATCACTATTCACTAAAACCAGGCCCTAACAGAGCATAGGCCTCTCCCATTCTGTTCCATTCTCCCTGTCTTGTGCTTTTTTGAACCTGCATGTTTCACCAACTCATCCGTCCATCTTTTCTTCTGTCGCCCTCTTTTCCTTCGACTGAAATAAGGTTTCCATAAGTTAACTAATTTACAGCACCTGTTATCATTAGTTCTAGCCAGGTGTCCAGCCCACTGCCAATATACTTTCTTAATCTTAACCTCAATATCTTTCACATTGGTTATCCTCCTTATAGCTTCACACCTGACACGATCTTTACGTTTAATGTCCAATATACTACGTACCATTGCTCTTTGAGTAGTTTTTAATCTTTGCATATCCTTCTTTGTTAGGGTCCATGTCTGTGAACCATACGTTAAGCACGGTACCACATAACTATCTAAAATTTGCCCTTTCTTTACTTCACTAATATTTTTATTTTTTAATATGAATTTTAAGGACCAGAACAGAACTTCTTCCAGGCGAGAATTATCCACATTTGTGAGATAAGGTTCACTTTATTATTGATATGCATATTTGACGTTGAACATGGATTATCAAGAGATTTAATTTGCTTAAGTTTAGAAATATATTTCTACATCATGTACAACGGAAATTAATGAAGAAAATGAATTACATTTCATTGAATATTTTAGCTCGTTAATTGTCTTATAAAGAGCTTCCAAAAAAAACAAACAAACAAAAAAGGTTTAGGTTGAATAACTATAATTGACCGTTAATTATATTGTTATAAAAGATGATTAAACTACCTGAGCTTCCATTGTTGTTCATTAAGAAAAGCGATAAGGAAGCCGCCATGTTTTATAGTACAAGATTGCAATTAATCTGCTCAGAGAGATAGAACAGTAAGCAACTTGATGGATAGCCTTTAGACTAATATAAACTTTGTTAGTAGCGCAGTAGGCTGCCTTGCGGTATTGCCTCTACGAAGATATAGGAATACACCCGTGGTTAAGTGTGTACTGCCGCACTTCTTCACAACATTTAACCAATTCCACGTCCATCCCAGACTAGTTTCCCCAGCAGTTCTCCCGCTAATGACTCTCCAGCGTCTTATACTAATACAGGCGCACAGTATTCTTTCTTCCGTCCTAGAATTTCTCTCTTACTGTCTCCGTCTACCATGGCCGCCTCTCTCTCACTCTCACTCTGTCTTCTATCTCTTACTAAGTTCTATGTGGTTGGGCACATTTGTCCTGATTGCCTTGCCGATGATTATCAACTTGTAGGAAATTCAGCCCCTTCTTAGAATATTTCCTTCAGGATATGTTGAATTTCCTTCGCTTTACTTTTTTTTTGTCTTTTACTTCATTTTACAACAGAAAATATAAATTAAGTTTTTCTTAGTCATATTTTAAGATTGGAATACTTCACAATAACGGAATCAAATAGTAATAATAATAATAATATTAATAAAAACCAAATTTTACTGCACAACTAGCTCAGTGGTAGCGCATTTTGATTCCCAAAATGAGAATTCGGGTTTGAGTCCAGCCAGTATTGTTGCCCTTAAATTTTCTCTTCAGAAAACAGTTCACTATCCGATGATGGACAATATTATCTGTAACGAGTGAATAATGTCCAAAGGCCGGCAGTGCATTTAGAAAGCTCCCGGCGCCAAATAACCCCTCCGATGTTATCACGCCTTAATTTATGTATTTAAAAAAAACAAAAAAAATTTTAGATCTCATGTATCAGCTCAGGAAACTTTAGGCGCACTGTATAGGCGCCTATTTTTAGGGCTCACCAGTTAGAGTTAGTAAATAAATAGTACACCTTTCTGACAATTGAATCTTGAGCGAATACTACTTAGTTTAGTTTTGAAGAGTTAAAGACCCCCACTCCCACAATAAAAATGATTTGATAAAACACTGAGCATACACTTAACACCACTATTAAAATTAAGTTATAAAGTATTCTATATAATAATTTCATTTTGCCATTAAACACACATACATCACACATATAGAGTAACCTTATAACCTCCCGCACATACATACAATTAATAAACCAACAAGTGTCGAATGTAACAGAAACAGTGCGTTGATGTGAAAAGTTACTCTGATGATGGATGAAAGTCCGAAACCGGTCAGAAATAATAGAAATGTGCATGCTATGATGGATAAAATACCTGATATTAAATTAGTTTATTTGACTTGTATTTAATGTTAAATTTTGATTAATATATACTAACTAACTTATTATTATTTTTAGCTTTGTACGTATAATTTACTTAATTAGTATTCAGCTCAGCCAGAATGCTTACAAATAAACTAGTATTCTATTCAATGAAATGTATTTTGGCATATATTCAATAACATCTATTTGGATTGAATAAAAAAAAAAAAAAGTTTGATGATTGATCATTCAGAAATACCAGAAATGCTTTTATCATTAAAATGGTTCTTGAAATTATCTATTAAAAATGTCTCTCACTTCCGGATTGGAGATTTATACATTTTTTTTTTTTTTATTGATTTATAAAACATATCAAGATGGGTCTGTTTTTTGAAGATAGAATTATGCTTTTCTGAAAAGAGTTTCGACATTTTGTTGATGGCAGAGATGGTAATAAAAATTTAAAATGAATTTTAAATGTTATTGCAGTAAATTCTATAGAAGTCGAAAGCAGGTTCAATACTATGGATAATAATTAATATTCAAAGTAATTCCAAATTTGGAAACGACGTCATTTAATTAAAATAAATTTAATGAGATAACCTGTAAAAGAGTGTTTAACCATAGGTTAAATGTTTGTTTAATGATGGGGCAATAATCAATGTATGTTTTTGAAACTTTAAGGTAAATTTACGATATAATACCGAAAAGCGATTTACTTTTAGCAATTAAGCATTCCTTACGATGTTATTATATTTATAATATGGTTAATTTGATGTTGGTTATTATAAATAAGAAACCAACAATTTTGGTTACTTTTATGTTAAGCTTACCGCTATTTAATATATCACGTGCGTTAATATTATGACCGGAAGTATTACGAAATTTGCATCAAAACTTTCCAGAAATCAATTTTCACAGAACAATGTTGTTTTTTTTTACTTTCTCTTACTGCTAGTAAGAGGAAGTATTGTAATCGTGTCAAATTTTAGATATCGAGTTTTCACCGGAAATCCTCCGTTTTGAGGTCCCCTGAGTACAAAAAAGTGGTTTTTAGCAAATGGTCTTATGTGTGTAGGCATTGTGAACAGCATAGCTCAAAAATCGAAAACCGTAGAAAGTTGAAACTTGATATTACGTTTAGGTATCACCATGGGATCTGACGGTGCGTTATCTGACAAAATTCCTCAACCGGAAGTATCACTTTACTAGTTTTTTTTTTTTTTTACATTTTTGCGGTTTTCTTTAAACTTATTGTATCAACTACAAATACAAAGAGCACAACTTTATTTGAAACATTTCTCCGGGAAAAATTCATTTAAGGGCACTTCTGGGAGAGGGATGGGGTTACAGCTTCCTCTAAAGTGCTATCATAGTTGATTATACAATTCTATCATCCAAACAAAATTAATTAAAGATAAATAAATGGCCAAAATTCCAAGTTTTAAGAAAATTAGTTAGCCGGAAGTGCGCTTTTACTGAACAGTTTTTTTTTTTTCCAGTTTTCGACGAATTTTATTATATTTGGTAATTGGTACATAAACTATTAGGCGTTGACATGCAATTTTTAAGTTTTGCAATAGTTGCACAACAGTTTGATCGGCGAATGACGATGTGCGCAGACATATGCAACTAAACCATCACCTTAGCACACATGCAATTAAACGATTCAGTTTTAAGATGAACTTCTACGAAATAGCGTCGGTCGGTTTGTACTCTTGAATTAAAACGCAGAAAGAAGAAATAGTGGGTACTTCCAATCATGTCACAACGATTGTTAATAGGACAGTTTCATAAAGTATATCAAGACTTACATTCTTACCCGGAAAAGTTGTGCGACAAAGAGATGGTGTAAAATACGAAGATACATTATATGAATGTCCCCTTAGTAATTATGAATGCCACAAATATTCGTGGTACTCATGGTGTTGTCAACAACAAGTGATTATTTTGTAAAATATTTCACATCGCCACAAGGGTCAATTTCCTGGCAATATGAAAAAATATAAATTCGAGTTTCATAGACTCTAGCGTACCCTACTACCAAACTGACATTTTCCACACTTTTATTTTAGCTGTGAACACTAAACGTACTAAGCTTGCAACTGTTGATCACAAGTGTACGCAGACACATTAAAACCTGTATGATACAAAATAATTGCACGTAGTTGAGCAATCGTTTAGTTTGTGACAAAACACAAACTGTTTAGCTGCTTAAATTGACAATTGCAGATCACAGTTGCATGTGTGCACGTTATCATTTAACTGTGTAGGACTCATTTTTGCAACTAAACTATTGCACAACCAAAAGTTGCATGTCAGTGCCTACTCTTAACATTTTTTTGTCAATTATAATTTTGAGAATAGGAGTAAGTGAAAGTTGTGTGAGTGTTTCACACCAGATTTTTTTTTGTTTTTTAAAGTAGTGTAATATAAATTTGAAGAAATCGTTGAAAACGTTACCCGAGAAAATTTGAAAACTCAAAAAAAAAAAAAATAGTACAATCAAAATATTCACGTGACCTGTTAATGGATTTTAAACGCAATCATAGCATTGGATCTCATACTAAGTCGTAATATCGTAAGTTTCAGCTTCCCCCCCTTTTGTTTTTTTGTTTTTTTTTTTTAATTTTTGAGGTTTTTATGTATTGTGCCAAATTACTTTTGCTAGTAAATTCTGGATAAGAATAATTGAAATAGCAACCTCCTTGCCACAATAGAAATAGTAAAATCATTTAAGGAAATATCTTTTTATAAAATGATAAGAAATTGTACTGAGATAAAACAAGAACAATTTTTCGACTGCATTTGATATATTAATTAAAATTAGATTTTAAATTAAATTGAAAAAAAAATACATCTGAAGAAGTATAGAAACGGAGAAAGAATGGCTCTATATCGCCTACTCTCAGTAAAAATAACAAAAACGATAAAGATTAGATAAAGGTGAAATTCCTTTCCTTTCTACTTCCCCCTCACTCCCTCTCTCTGTCTCTCTTTGTGGAAAAAAAGTACATCCGGGTAATTTCGTTTAATTTTATTTTTTAATTCCGTTGAACGGGGTTGATATAGCCCAAAGAGCATTTTAGCAGTAGTATACGAGTATAATATGCTGCAGAGATTGTATCACTCGTCGGATCTCTAGCCCCCTTGCTATAATCCTTGGTTTCCTCACAAATATATTTCTCAGATAAAAACTATGGAACAATATAGATGTATGTGTGTGTGTGTGTGTGTGTGTGTGTGTGTGTGCGCTCTTAGCAATGAGCGAGAGCAAAAAGAGCGAGAGGGCGTATAAGTAAGGGGGGGGGGACAAACGGAAAAGTGTAATTGAAACACCTGGCGTATATATATATATATTTTTTATTTTTTTTTTGTCTACATAACGGGCTGGTTTGATTGTTATTTTTATTATGCTTACCTAGAATTTACTGCCAAAAGTACTTTGGCACAGTACATAAAAAAAAAAAAAAAGAAAAAAAAAAAATTTAACTACGCATGGCTTGTAATAATATTTAATAATTTATAATTATCCATAAAAATAATAGCTTAATAATATTAATATTTTAAGAGATACTTTAAATTTAATGATAATAAAAATAATTTATATTATTATTAATTATGTCCATTAATTTAACATGCGTACCATTTGATATTAATAATAATTATGAAAATCATTAAAAATAAATTATAAGGTAAAACATAAAGACGCCATTAATAATTGGATTAATTTTTGTTTATTTATTTTTATAAATAATTAAGGATTACCTAATAGAGACAAACAAACAAACAAAAATCTGGTGTGAGACAGTTTATTTCATTAATAAATAACATATATTACAACAATCTTTTTTTTTACTTTCTCTTACTCCTAAGTAAGAGGAAGTATTGTAATCGTGTCAAATTTTCGATATCGAGTTTTCACCGGAAATATCCGTTTTGAGGTCCCCTGAGTCCAAAAAAGTGGTTTTTTAGCAAATGGTCTGTGTGTGTGTCTGTATGTGTGTATGTATGTATGTGATCAGCGTAGCTCATAAATGAAACATCGCAGAAAGTTCAAACTTGATATTCCGTTTCGGTATCACTATGTGATCTGACTTTACTTATACGTGTTATTTATCTGTCAAATTATCCTCAAACACCTGAATTTGGCCACTTTAACAACACTAACTGTTTTTTTTTTTTTTTTTTTTTTTTTTTTTTTTATTTTTTTCACTGTTTTTTTTCAATTTCTTCCCCCCTCTCAAAAATGGCTCCGACGATTTTCTTTAAACTTCGTATATCAACTTCACATGGAATGATCTACAATTCTTAATTGAAACATTTCTCTGGGAAAATGCATATAAGGGACTTTTGGGGGAGGGGTGGAGGTAGGTTGTCCTCTAAAGTGCAATTTCAGTTTATTAGACAATTCTGTCATCTAAATAATGTTAATTAGAATTAAATATGTTGTTGAAATTCCGAGTTTGAAAAAAATTGGATAACCGGAAGTGCGTTTACTTTACCACTTTATTAAATGATTTATTCTCTTTTTCGCAATTTTCTCAAAAATGGCTTCGACGATTTTTTTGAAACTTCATATATAAATTAAACAAGCAAGGATCTACATCTTTTTTTAAAATATTTCTTTGGGAAAATTCTTTTAAGGGCACCTTTAGGGGAGGGGTGGGGATATGTTTTTTCTCTAAAGTGCTATCATAGTTAATTATACAATTCTATCATCCAAACATAATTAATTAGAAATAAATAGATGGCTGAAATTCAGTTTCAAGAAAATTAGTAAACCGGAAGTGCGGTTTTACTGAACAGTTTTTTCAGTTTTCGACGAATTTCATTCAAATTTGGTACACAAATTATGAAATTTGTCAATTACAATTTTGAGAACTGGAGTAAGAGAAAGTTGTGTGAGTGTTTCACACCAGATTTTTTATAAACAATTCGCTAGCTAAATAATATCTTTTAGTGTTAATTTTTTACCTTTGATTGACGTAAAAATGAAAAAGAAACGAAAAAAATTTAAAAAATATTTTTGTGTACAAAATTTTGATTACTTTTTTAAATTTTTCTCCTCTACGCGCAATAATAATGGCGGGGAATCGATGCACCACTCTCTTGTTGAATGGCATCACATTCTTCTTGTAAAACAATGCCGGAGTTGTTGCAGTGTTGTTGGCAGCTGATCACGACCTCTAACCAAGCCTCTTGACTATGTTCCATAGATGTTCTATAGGATTTTGTGTCCGGAGAATGTCCAGGCTAATCAACTATTTATATATTCACTTCCTCCAAAAAAAGGGGTGACAACTCTAGCTCTATATGGTCTGGCGTTATCATGCAGGAGCAATGAAACTGTCCCTGGTAAATGGAGCCAAACTTATCCCCACTACGCACCATAATTATGGATTGTCGTTGAAAAGGTACATTTCCTCTTATAGTATATTGAATTAAGTGCTTCCCCTGCTTTCTTCACAATCAAATTCGATCGTCAACGAATACAGACAAATCTGTGAAGCCCTCCTTTGTTCAGGTGACTCCCCGAACTTGTAAGTTATCTGTACCTGTAAGTAACCGATTGACGTAGAACTGAGAGTAAAAAGAAATCGGTCTTCCTAAAATATTGCGACCCTCTCGACCTCTTCCGAGTATCCAACCGTATTTCAAAATTTCCCTAATATTGAATATGTGGATGGGTCTGCAATGCTGGTATTTTATCCGTCATAGCATGCATATTTGAAGTGATCCTGCCCGGTTTTGGATTTTCATCCATCATCAGAGCAAATTCATCAAATTCGTGTAGAGAATCCACTTCTACTTAATGTTTCTGTACACTCACACTTGTTGGTTAGATGTAATAACAAGCAGAGAGAAGACAGGCCCTCTCTGGCACTCTCTGACTTAAGCAGGTTAGAGTGGGAGAACCTGTGTATATAAGCCAGTGGAAATCCATCTAGATCTAACTATCAGATTCAACCATACATCGCATCGTGTCGTATCTCTACTCCCACCTTCTATTCTATCAGTTTCATTATAAAGTCCAGTGCAAATGTAATAGCAAGCAGAGAGAAGACAGGCCTTCTCTGGTAATCTCTGACTTAAGCATGCTAGAGTGAGAGTACCTGTGCATATAAGCCAGTGGGAATCTATCTAGATCTATCTTCAGATTCAACCATACATCGTGTCTTATCTCTACTCCCACCTTTTATTTTATCAGTTTCATTATAAAGTCCAGTGCAGTTAGTGTAAACTTATAGCTACATTATAACATTGTCTTCATATCTCGTTCATTCAATAAAACCTAATTTCTCTCCTCAACAACTCCATTATATATATATATATATATGTTGGTTGCATATATACAACCAACAAGTGTGAGTATAACAAAAACATTAAGTTTATGTGAACTCTTTACACGAACTTGGTGAATTTGTTCGGACAATGGATGGAAATCCAAAACCTGACAGGAACACTATAAATATGCATGCTAAGACGGATATATACCAGTTGTTTCCCTAATTTGTTTGCTCGATGAACCACAGAACGTGATAGACCTAAACGTTCTGCCACATATCGTATGCTATGTCCTTCCTCTGCAAGAGCGACTGTACTGACGGTATCCTCAAAATAAATGACCACTTTTCTATTAAGAAATTAAGGAAATAAAGTAAATTAACGATGAAATTAAAAATAATGTGGACTTCAAAAAAATAAAATCCTTACTTACGATATCCTGTGTCCCAGACCAAAAAGGCACACTAAATGAATTTCTACTGTCTTCAATTTTTTATTCTCAAGAAAGTTATGAGTTATTTTGATGAAAGTATTGTAGGTATATTATAACTTATATTAGTTATAAACGTATTTATATGAAAGCTAGTTCAAAGTGGAGGGTCATTTTGTTTTATTTAGAAAAATATGAGTCGCATTTTTTATTTATTTTTTTTGTGGCTGAGTATATTCAATACATTGAATTGATGTAATATACTTCAAGAAAATGTTATACGCTACCGTTCTCTAGAATACAAAGTTCAACACAACTTTCCGCTACTGTAACGCTACTTAAGGATTGTCTAATCCGGTGTTGATAACTAAACAGAATATCTAGTTCGTGCTTCCTAAGATTATCGTATGTAGATAATTTGTTCACACACACACACATATATATACGCACAAAACACATAATTTGCTAAACACCATAGTCACGAGACCTCAGAATTTGTCTTGATCACATTACTTTCTTTTATTAGTATAAATAAAATCAATTAATAGTTACTTCCAGTGAATGTTCATTTTTTACTTTCTCTTGCTCCTAGTAAGAGGAAGTATTGTAATCGTGTCA